>VDFB02157410.1:0-53721 GCA_007258455.2 Sequoia sempervirens | reverse complement strand
AAAAATGGCTGTGTTGTATAAGAGTATGCCTCAATCAATCTTTGTTGAGTATATTTGAACTTTTAATCCATAAAAGCATTATAGAAAATGAAAAGTTTGTGTGTTGACTTAGGTGAAGGTAAATGCAATGTGTGTAATGAGGTATAAACAAGAAACCCTAGGGTTAAATATAGGACAAAATAGTGTGTTATTGTAATGGAGGACAAAAGGAGATGAAAAATGATGATTACAAAGGACAACCAAGAGGGTGGAAGACTTTAGATTTAGTCAAGGGTTTCAAGAATAAGGGTTTTCATGTTTGAGGGTTTGACAAGGGTTCTATGGCTTGGGATAAAGGGGATGAAAGAAATCTAGATGTGGTAATGGAGATAGGGAATTTAACACAAATCAAGGACACAAGAGAACCCCATAGCTTTTGATCTCCAATGTTTTTTGTGTTACCTTTTTCCCTTGGTAATGTACCTACAATTTACCTTTAGAGAGATAAACTATATTCTCACAAGGATCTCTAATTGCCTAATTGTCTAGAATGAGTGAAAAGTAGGAAAACATGGACTTAAATACCAACTTTAACTAAAATGTAGGGTTTGAGGCCAACAAAAATGTAGTTAGAGTTAGGGCAGAAAAATTTGGGAAAAGTTTGGTTTGAGGATCTTAGGGGCACATATGTCCATTTAAGATATAAAACTCTACTTTCTAGAGGTGGTCTAGGAAGGATAGAAAGATTAGAATGTTAATACATGATCTCTTGGAGGTTAGAAATGGGTTTGGCTAAAACACACTAGGAGAACAAACACCAAAATAAAGGCAAAAACCTAATGTGGAAGTTGTGGGTTTGGTTACATTTGTCCTTCACTTTTAGCTAGGATAACAATACTAAGTGGAAGAAGCACATGGTAAAGTATAATTATAGTAAACATAGGATTGCATTAATGTAAGGATACACAAAAAGGATACAAGTGTTTACATTTTTTCTCATTTGTGCATTTCTTCATGCATGCATGTACCTATTCTTGCAATGAACCAAATCAAAGTAATACAATCACTATACATATACAAGAGTTGCACCATAAAATATATGAAATATAAACATTATAGTAAATAAGATATACTAACCATGAAAAATATTATATAAAAACAAAAACTATATATAAATAACATTAAAACATGCATGAAAAAATAAACATAGATCAAACACTAGAAATGATATACTAAACATGACATTGGATACAATATGGAAACAAAACACTAGGAAAACAAGAAATTCCCATATCTCATTTGGCTAATGTAACAATACTAGATAAAGGGAGATAGGTAGAAGAGGAAGGATCCAAGGGGATCATGTGATAAAGGGGGATGGGTGCAATGGTTTTCATAAGCAATGATACCTTGGAAAAATATTGATAATATAGGATAGAGTAAAATATGATAGGTTATGTTCAAGATGTAATGAATTTGAAGTTTCCACCCAAATGATAGGGCTGGGATAGGGGAAAAATAAAATACAAAATATGTTTCTCTAATGGTGATTGGATTTGTATGAGTTGAAACCCTAGAAGATCCTTAGCACTTACAATCATTGACCTTTATTTTACCAAATGATTACATTTTTAAAAATATTTATTTCTGTAAAATCATTTATTCTTATTTATTTTTGAATTGTTCATTAATATTTAAAAAATTCAAAAAATATTTTTATAAAACTATTTAATTTTAAAACTTTCTTTATTTTTTAATATTTACTCACAATTTAAAAATATATATTTACTTATTAATTATAATTACTTCTTTTTTTATTAAATATTAGCTTTATTTTATTTTATTTTATTTATAAACAATAAATAAGATGTATATCTTAACTTAATCTTCAATAAATAAATTTTAGAACATATTTATTTTATTTTAATATCACATCTTAAAAATTAAAATTTTATTTTAAAATTTATTTTTGTTTAGTTTTTTTATATTTTTTAGTTTAATTAATTATTCAATTGTTAAATAAGAAGTGACTTTTATATTTTTCCATTTTCTTTCAATTATATATTTAATTTTAAATTGTATAATATTAACAAATTAATAAATATAACTTTTTATTGATCAAAATAATTATTAAATATGTAAATAATTTGTAACACTGCCACGTTTTTCTTCAAATTTGGAACATCTGTGTGTTCTTTTTTTGTTTTTCACTCTTCGGAAAAGAGTAGAGCGACAATAATAGTAGCACCGTTGCCCTTGCAGTTACGAAGCTTGGCTAGTAAAGATGGTGGTGACTGACGTGATTAAGACATTGGACAGAGTGCCATTAGAAGTTGCTAAGCATCCAGTGGGATTGGACACCGTCAAGAATTATCTTGCTCAGAAATTAAATCTCAATTCAGGGGATGAGGTAGTTAAAGTTGGAATATGGGGTATTGGGGGTATTGGCAAGACCACAGTTGCCAAGGCTGTGTACAATCAAGTTTACGCTAACTTTGAAGCTGCTTGCTTTGTATTTAATGTCCGCGCCACTGCTGCAGACCCCGCAGGCCTTGCAATTTTGCAAAAACAAATTCTTGAAGATCTAATAAAATTTGATGGAAAAGTGGACTCTGTTGACAAGGGCATATCTTTGTTTAGAGATCGGTTGGGAGGAAAACGTGTGCTTCTTATTTTGGATGATGTGGACGCTGTTGTACAATTGAATGTTTTAGTTGGGGATTGGCTGGCCCCTGGCAGCAGAGTTGTTATAACTTCTAGAGACCAACACATTCTCAATGTTGCCCAATGTGATTGCATCCACGAGATAACTGGATTGGAGAAAATTGAAGGTCTCCAGTTATTCAGTTGGCATGCTTTCCTCAGAGCATCTCCAAGTCCCAGATACCAAGATTTGTCCGAAAAAATAGTGAAAGCTTGCAAGGGGCATCCTCTTTCATTGGAAGTGATTGGATCTTCCTTATATGATAAGGAGAATGACACAGGTTGCTGGATAGAAGCTCTTCACGACATTACTCTCAACCCAGACATTCACAAAAGGCTCTACATTAGTTACAGTGGTCTTACTGATGATGAAAAAGAAATATTTGTCGACATTGCTTGCTTTTTTGTCAGAGAACACAAAAGATTTCCCATTGTTTTCTGGAAATCCTTGTATAAGAAGGTGGATACTGCTGTATGTAATCTTTCAATGAAGTTACTGATAAAGATTAATGATGAAGGTGTATTTGAGATGCATGACCATTTGCAAGATATGGGGCGGACCATCGCTGAAAAAGAAAAACAGGGTACCCGATTATGGCAGGCTGCTTATTTAAGCACCGTATCCAATGACATTAATTTCTCTCGCCTTTGGCTCAATGGAGGAGCTCCACAAAGGCTAGAAATGTTGTACACACCTGGTCTTCGCTATCTTCGTTTGCAGAATCTGCTTATCGAAGGCATGACAGAAGACACGCTAGCCATGCTTCCTCCAAGCTTAGTATGGTTAAGGTTGACAGATTGTGATATTAAAATTAAAAAGAAAAATGCACTGAAGAAGATCCTGGGTAACATCGCGCAATTGAACTTGAGCAAGCTGTTACAGCTGTTGTCACAGCTGCAGAATTTGAACTTGAGCAACTATACAAGATTAAATAATCTCTCTCATACTATTGGCAACCTGTCAGAGCTGCAACACTTAGAATTAACATGGTGTAAGAGTTTAAATAATCTCCCTGATACAATTGGCACCCTGTCAGAGCTGCAGCACTTAAACTTGACATGGTGTGAGGGTTTAAATAAACTCACTGATACAATTGGCAACCTATCACAGCTGGAACACTTCAACTTGCGAGGGTGTTGGAGATTAAAAAAACTCCCTGATACAATTGGCAACCCGTCACAGCTGCAGCACTTAAATTTGGGAGGGTATGGGAGTTTATATAAACTCACTGATACAATTGGCAACCTATCACGGCTGCAACACTTCAACTTACAAGGGTGTGCGACATTATATAAACTCCCTGATACAATTGGCAACCTATCAGGGCTGCAATACTTCAACTTGCAAGGGTGTTGGAGATTAAATAAACTCCCTGATACAATTGGCAACCTGTCACAGCTGCAGCACTTAAATTTGGGAGGGTGTGGAAGTTTAAATAAACTCCCTCATACAATTGGCAACCTATCACAGCTACAATACTTCAACTTGCAAGGGTGTTGGAGATTAAATAAAGTCCCTGATACAATTGGCAACCTGTCACAGCTGCAGCACTTCAACTTGGAAGGGTGTGAGAGTTTAAATAAGCTCCCTCGTACAATTGACAACCTGTCACAGCTGCAGCTCTTGAAGTGGAAGGATGGAAGCATGTGGAAGGTCTACAAAATTCATTGAACGCCTACCTCCTAACGTAGCTTCAACCATTTCAGAGCAGAAATTCAATCAATTCGATTGCTTTAGAATGCTGTGATAAATGCTCTCATAATAATTCAAACAATCCAATTCCTTTAGAATGGTGTGTTAAATGCTTTCATAATTTAAATGTTTTCAAATTTCGTTATGCAATGTTTGCACGGAAATAAAAGACATGTTCTCTACAAAAAAAATGATTCGCGATGGCACTGTTATTTCATATCCGTAGAGATAGTGGAAAAGAATATCTTGGTTTACAAGGAAATGGAAATGTGAAGGACAAACTAATTAGTCCAACGTCGAAACTTCAAATGAGAATGGTGAATAGTATTTGGCACTTTCGATACGCCAACTAGCCAATCCCCCTTCTCATTACAAAATGGGTTTTTTTTTGGGTGTTTTATGCCACTTGTGTTCTATTGGAAAAGATTAATAGAGTTTGGAATTCCGAAATTTTTCATTTTATTTTAAAGTAGGAAAATAAAATTTAATAACATTAATTATTTTTTGTTGTGTCATGTTTGATAGTTTTTTTTTTTGTTGTTGTTTTTTGTGCTGTGGGTCTTGTTTAGTGGTCAGCCAATAGACTTATATCTGTAATTATGTTTTTTATTAATTCATACTTAATCAATGAAAAATATTAATTTATTTTTAAATTAAATTTAGTCTTATAATTTTTATTCAAAAAATAATTACTTAAGAGAGATTCTTTTATAATTTTATAGGATAATGATTCTTTAAAGTTTACATGTTTTCTATTTTAATTTATATTTGACAAAAAAAATTCAATAACATCAATTAATTTTATTCTTTTTTATCTCAAGTTAAATCTATCTCTCTTATATAATTTTAGAGGGTTGAGTCTTTGCATTTAATAAGACTTCAAGCTTAGTGGACTCAAGAATTTCATCATTAGAAAAGGGTCACATGATATCTTAAAAAATGTTAGGTATTGTTATACACATAGACATCTTAGACATTGTTACATGCTTGTACATTTTTAATCATTGTTTGTATCATTGAATTGCTTCATTATAAAGCATTCTTCGATTCTACTTCTAACAAATTATAACTATCCTACGTGGAAATCTAAAATAAATAAATTATTAAGAGTTAAGAAGTTGTATATGATAGTTCATGTGCTTGATGATGAACCAACCAACTAATGATGAAGTTAAAAGGAATAAGTGGATGAATATTTCTAAAGAAACTATTGGCTATTTGTGCTTGTATGTTTCTCTTGAGTTGTTGCTTTACATTGAGCATTTGGCTACTCCTAGAGTTACGTGGACTACATTGTCAAATATTGTTTTAGAAAACAGATGAAATACAAAGATATTTATTGTAAAATGAACTAATAAGTTATAATCTAAGTAGGTTTTACAACATCAAAGGGCTTCATCACCAAAAGCAGGGCTTTAAAAGCATAATTAAATAATTGAAACATTGAAAAATTAGATACACAATTGATATTCAATGTTATCTCAAAGCTAGGACTTGAATATTCAATGTTTGTGTTGACCTTCTATACTATAAAGAGTGTTTTTTTTTACGATTTTCTATGTCACTCACTAGGAGCAAGATAAGCTTATTCAAAAGGGCACCTTAAAGTCTTCAAAGTCACAAACCTTGATTGCAAAGGATGAGAAGGGTTCTAGTGGCAAAGAGAAGAAAAATAAAATTAATTGGACATATTTTGCAGATTGTAGATCAAGCTTAAACTGTTGTATTATCTAGTGGAACTCTTTAGCCTATAGAAGAGATTAAGGAGAGATTGTTTCATTACATAAAACAGATCAACTGCATTTGTTCTCTTGCATCCATATCATGTCCCCTTAAAGTATTTTGGGTCTACAAGAAGGACATTTGATTTTACCCATCAAAACCCAAGTTCCCCAGGCACTTGTCAAGAAGGACATTTATGCATTGTTTTATTAGTTATGAAAGAGGTAAGGTCAATATGACTAATTTATGATTTTTTAAAACTAGCTTCTACTTAATTGCAACTTTTTCCAATCTATTAAAAATGTGATAATACAACTAAACTTTGTTTCCTAAGTTGTGATGCACTGGTGATTGTGGCACTTCATATGCTTCGAAGAGGTTTTCTCAAGCATGTAATTGACTTCTAATTCTATTAATGGAGCATGGAAGTGAAGAAATATCAATCATAAATCATCATCAAAGACCATTATTGGAAGGAGCAGGAGAGTAGTCAAGAACAAAGGAGATCAGCTAAAATTTTTTAATAAATGAGTAATCAAAATGTAATTTTCCCAAAGTGAATGTTACAAAATGTAACATAACAAAGTGTGAATCAAATAAGTATTCAAAGAAACATAGATTACCATGAGAATAAATTAAAGCTGCCATCAATTCTTAGTTATCTAGTCTCGAATAAACATTTAACAATTATTTCCTTCGAACTCCACATAGTGGCAACTGCAAATATTCCTCCTGGATTTTTTTTTTTCACTTTAACACTACAACAATATATCCAACAGGGCTTTGCATTTATCATCAGTCATCCACTATATGGTTTGCATGTTCTATTACTCTTGATGTTTAAGTCTAACAAACTTTCTCTGTTGAATCTTTAATACCTTTTCTCTCTCTCTTTTTTAAATTTTTGGTCTAAACTTTAGATTCTTAGATGCATTATGCTTTGTTATAGCTTTATATAGCTTATCTTTTAAGTTTTTGCATTTTTTTTCTCACGACTTTATGATACAATGACTTCTTATACTTGCAAGCAGATGGAGGAGCTTGGACGGTTGCTTTGTAATTTAACATTAGTCGTTCCTGAGGGGATTATAGTGTTTTCTTCCTCCTTTGAGTATAAGAACCAAGTTTATGGTGCATGGACAGAATCAGGGATCCCGTCCACTCTTGAAAAGAAAAAACGTGTCTTTCGAGAACCTCGGAACAATGCAGCTGTGGAGCTTACACTACAGGATTACAAGGAGACCATAATGGCATCATCCACCAAAGGCATCAATGAAGATAGGGCAAGCAAAGGTGCTCTTCTTCTAGCTGTAGTAGGTGGAAAGATTTCAGAAGGAATCAAATTTAGTGATGGAATTGGGTCGTTGTGTGGTAATGGTAGGGCTCCCCTACCCAAGCCCATCCGATCCAGAATTGATTGAACGCATTAAGCACATTGATCGGCAGGGAACAAAAGCCATAGTGGGGGGCACATTATTACCAGTGAGTGCAAATACCGATGAAATAACTTCTATGCAATCAGGATTAAACATTTTGCGTTGCTGCAACCAAAAAGGAAGAGAATATTATGAGAATCTTTGTATGAAAGCAGTAAATCAATCAATAGGTAAGCAGAGTGCAGAACTTGTAAAATTGTTATTCAATATAGAAATGTTGGGGCATCGATTTTGCTCTTTATTGTTTAAAATTCAAAATTTACTTTGCAAAACTAACTTTCGCATCTAATGCAGGTCGAGCAATCAGGCATGTTGGAGATTATGCTTCTATACTGCTAGTTGATGCTCGCTATGCATTATCAACAAGGGAGGTTGTCATTGTCAATTCAGCACACTGTGTTTACTTTTTAAAATTCTGGAAACTTTGTGACCCAAACCCGAGTCCTCCCATCAGAAACTCAGATAAATTGTCAGTAGGAGACATTGGAAAATGTTTGCTGCACGAGGTAATGGTCTAACACACGGGGAATGTGGGAAATTATTAATTTCTCACAATACCTAGTGTCCAGTCCTAAGAAACATCTTTTAACTGTTTCAGGTAATTTTGGAGAGATTCGAAGGTTGCTTCTCAATTTTTCAAATACAATCGGGCACGGAATATAAAAGATACGCCCTGAGGCCATTTTATAACTTGGGAGGAACATGTAAAAGTATTTGTACTTGTTAAGTATGTAACTAATTTGCAGCGATCTAAAACTGCTCACAAAGAGGCCCATTCTCCCTTCAAAAGATGTCTATTGTCAAATTGGTTCCAGATGATAAGTGTTGTCACTTACGATGATAATGTTTTAAGTTGTGATCATCTCAGTAAAAGAATTGATGCCGATTTCGGAAATGAGCTGTTGAGAAACAATGTAGAACGTTTCATTCAAGGGGTCCCTTGTAGGCATCATTAATTTCTTTTCATATGCTATAGGCCTATGGCTTGTGAAAATGGATTTCACAGGGTTGTTATGGGATTAATTGTTCAGAAATTTGGAATCAAATTCATGTTAAGGCATCATTCTTTCCTGCCATGATTTTAGATGTTGATGTTGACATGAGGTCTTGATTTTAAATGTTTAGTTCGGCACAATGACCTGATATTAATATTAGGTTGGCACAGGGCCCTTATTATGAATATTAGGCAAGGCAGGACTTACACGAGAACAATATCTCACTGTAATTTACTTTTTCTTATATTGCAAAATTCTTAGCAAATTACGTGAACTGATCCATTTTAGGTTTCCCACTTTTGATTTAATTAAGAGATTGAAGATGCACCAATTCTAGTATGACAAAGAGATCAATATTGCAATTCCTTATAGGCTTCGTTTATATTTTGTTGGGTTGTCCACATATCATTCAAGGTTGTAATATAAAACTCAGATTTGCATAAGAGAGAGTTGTTGAATGGACTACAGCTATATAAATGGATGCTTTACCACATTATATTCATTTTTCATCCTGCCCAAATTTGAATTTATCTTAAGTTTTCGGCGATGGCAATTAAATTGTTAGACGTGATTCCATATTTTAGTATATTAGGGTGATTTATTTTCTTTTTCTTGCAGGATGTCCGGTTGTGATTTACCATTAATGTCTTGCGGGATGTTCGGTTGTGAAGTTTTCAGAAGTTCGCAAGCGAAAAATAACAACTGTTTATGGCATATACAACACAGATGAACCCACTTGAACATAACCAAATGCTCTAATTGCTTCGACAGCAAAGAATATGTAATGAGTGAAAGGTGAAAAGGGACTTGTATGGGTACCTCTTACTTTCTCTTCACCTATGATTCTCTACCCAGTGCTACATTGGACAGGAGAAAAGAATGAAGAACGAGAGGAAGCTGAGAATATCAGATGGGAAAGACTTTCATGCTATAAAGATTTTTACTTGAAGCATATAAAAGGAGTGGATATGATAAAGATCTTATGGAGATGACCTTGTAGTATTGTTGATTGCACAAGACAACTAAGAGGGGGGTGAATCAGTTGTACCTTAAAACTTCAAATCCTCACAAACATTCAGATCCATATTAATTCAATTAACCCTTAATCGGTTAGAATGATTTATCATGAAAGCAAATAATATAAATAGAAACACATCAACACCATGCACAAAGGAACAACAAATTTACATGGAAAACCCAAGATGGGAAAAACCATGGTGAGGATTAACTTACAATATAAAATAATATCAACCCCAGATACAATAGGGCTCACTATCGAAGGGTTTAGTGCCCAAAGAAAGAAAGGCTCACTGCCAAAGGCTCCCTGTTAGAATAGATAAGAAGATAGAGAAGAATGTTACAATGAGAAATTCATCTCAAAGCAATAGAAAAATCTACCATAGCATCACCAACACCTTCATAGTCTTTATGAAGAATTGTAGACACCTTTTGTTCACTACATTCAATAATCTAACACATGAAAGCTTGCACAACACTTCTCAAATTCACACTCTAAAACTCTATAATTTGTATCACTCACATCATACTCATCTATCTTATCATCCCTCAACAACTCAGTACAATTTCATATCATCTTCAACCTTGAAAACATTCTCCAAGGTCGGTTATGCACTTCAACCGTGCAAATTCAAATTAGGTTGGCACCAAAATATTCCTGCGTGGAAAGGAATGAAGGTGGACCACAACACACCTTAGCTAGGACCTAAATCCACTCATACACATCACGCCACGCTTCCACAAACAACAAAGAAAATTTGCAAACTTAGTGTAAACACCCAAGGTTGTACGAACCTATGTTAACACCATTGACACTTAAGTACACACTTCCTCAAATCCAAGGACAACTCGCGGACACCATATAACACTTGAACACAATCTAGAGTATTCCATGAGCACCCTAAAATCCAACAAATTCCTTCGCAACAACTTTCACTTGAAGAATGTACACACCCAGTACACTCAAACAACTTTGTCATAAACTGTAACTCAAGAAATTGACTTCCAAAGCACCAAACCACGAACAAATTTATCTAAAGAAAGATACACTATCAACGTACTTCCAAATCCGCAAGACCTAAAACCACTCTGTGGAGAAATGTGGAGCAAGGACATTTCTCCCAATCACCTCTACAGTATACAGTTCACACACTGGTGAACACACCTTCCTCTACACAATGATCTAGCACACCAAATTCTAAATGCAACACCTTTGAACACATGTGATCAACATATCCAAACCACACAAGCAGATCTTCAACCTAGAAGAACTGCAAAGCAAAAGGGTGTGTGCAAGAAGTTGAGTCCACTTTTTGGCCAAAAAGTGGAAGTGTTTTCCCTAATTTTCAAAATTTGTCACATTTGACCTTAAAATTTGAAGCACTTAGAGATGGAATCTTAAAAGTCACTCATCAAAAATGTAGTACTTAGAGTCTAGTTTCCAAATATGTAATTTATTTCAATACCCGATGATAAAAAATGATTTTCAATACTAAAAACCACTGTTTAAAAGTCATGTTTTTACCATACCATGCACATGTACACTCCATATTTTGACCTAAATAATCATATTTTTCTAAATCCTTTTGGGAAAAGATTTGTAACTCACCAAGCACGTTTCAAATATTTTTTTGTAATTTTTTATTGAAATTTTTTTGTTAATTTTTTATTGGCCATATTTGTTGTTTTGAAAAATTGTCATGCAGTCGCATAAGATGACCTAAACTTATCATTTTTGAGTTATTTTTCAAATTGAAAAGAATTGTCTAATACGTTTTGGTGCAATTCATTTTATAAAAAATATTTTAATAAAAAGTTATTAAAATATTAAAAAACCCTGATATTTCAAATTTATAGACCAATTTCATCATAAATTAATAGAAAAATAGAAAAATAATCCAATTATAAAATATATATATTTGAAATTTGCACTGTCTCATCTATAATAGGTTTTAATTTCGTCAAAAAATTATGTAAAATAGGTCTTCAGACATATGTCCAAAGTCACTATTTTCTTGTGACATTGATATGACCTTCAAGTTGCAAATCAAACCAAATCCAAAGCTTAGGTTCGGGTCCTCAAGCCATTTCTTGAACCAAAAATAAGCCAAAAACTTGACCAAAAGTTCACATTGAAAAAAAGGGGATCTTGTTTCTATAAAACAAGGTCCTGTTCTAAAACGGGATCTCATTTCTACAAAATGGGATCCCATTCTAAAATGGAATCTTGTTTCATAAAAAATAATTTTTTTATGGTTCTACAAAACAGGATCCCATTTTGAAAAGTTGTCAAAAACAGAAAGTTTCAAAAAATAGAAAGTTTTCAAAATGAGATCTCGCTTTGAAAAGTTTTCAAAACGAGACCCTAAACCTAAATGGGATTTTGCTTATTAAAAAATGGGATCCCATTTTATTGAAACTGATTTCAAGTTTTTTTCTAAGGCAAAAACTTTCACGTTTTGTAGACTCATCTTCTTGCATTTACCCAAAAATAGAACACTACTATGCAACATTGTGCAACACACTATTTCCTCTTTTTATTCAATTTTCTCCAAAGCACTTGGAAACCAAGCACTAGAAACATATCATCAACATCTTTAGTACTTCCTCATCACTATCAAGCCAACTGCAACATATACATCCATAAACAAAAGCTTATCAAAGCAACACTCGAGGTTGACACCAGTAAGTTACTAAATACAACATAAAAAAAACTAATCAAAGCATCTTCAAAGACAACACCAACTCAATACCAACTACACATCCTTGCAAAAAACTCCTCATACAATTGACATCAATGACAACATGTTGGCATAACAACTAACATCTCTGGAGTGCAAGTTGGTACAGACAGCTATGCACACTGCGTAATGAGTGCTCTTCAAATTAGGAGGAGAAGCTCCCTCTTTAGTGCTAATTTGTGTGTAAAAAATAAAGTAAACTAACTCCTATCTTTTTGTTCTCAACTGGAAGAGGCACAAGGTTAAGAAAATCCATGAACGTTGCAGCTAAGGATTTTCTAGTTTTGTAGATCTCTAACTACAACTAAACTAAATGCTTTAATCCATCCAATATCCTCAAGAAAACAAAGCATGAGGAAATGGAGCAGAAATGTTCTTATACGATAAAATTCAAGTACAAATTGATGCAATACCAGATGCCAAAACCACAACTACTCAGGGTACTTTTAATCCAAACTTGTCAGGAGAAGATCAAATTGAACAAGCAACTAGAATTGCTTTATCTTTACACCAAAAATCACATTGTTTCACCACAAGGCATCATCAAGCCAAATCACTTCAACACTACTTCATATCATCCTCAAGCTTCAAAACATCTTATTCATCATCAAAATGTTTGTACCAATCAATAACCAGATTAGAATCATTGAAAACAGTCCATACTCTCAACATGCACCAATTCACTCATTTTTCCAACTTACTTTCTAAGGAAAATTAATAACAAACCATGCTTTCTTGCTAAAAACCAGCTATTAGTCCTCCAAGACACAAATTTCATCATGTTTTGATTGAAATAATTCAATACATAAGTATAGAAACATCAGATCTTCCTACTCTGCAGTCAAGACACCATTCATGCATGTTGGACTCACATTCCAAATCACCAAAACTATTAAACTTTGCCTCTAAACTCTTTCCAAGCCTTGGAACATTTTTAACAACATTATTTGAGCAGGTTCAACATAAACCAATCACATATATCACTGTCTAATCAGAAATCTCAACCTTATGCATTCAAGCACCAGTCTTCTAGTAGCATTGCACCTTCACAAAATTGGGTATAACAAGCAACCCATTTTGAATCTCCAAAAACTATTCATTGATCTAGCGACCTTTTCTTCTAGAAAAACATATCACAAAATCAAATACACTCGTTTTGAAACATTTATCAAAAAATTAGTTTGTACATTGTCAAAGGGCCCCAAATATGCCTATTTAACAAAGGAAATGGTCTCTAATCATCAACTTACCAATTAGCTTCAAACAATCTTTCAATAGGTCCTCGAACCCAAGAATTAACAGTCATTTGTTCATGTAAACCCTTTAATATGCTTCTAATAAAAAACCCTTGTTTTATGCTACATAATGCATAAATGAATGAGCGTTTTAAGGAATTATGCACTGCAAACCTCCTGCCACCTCATAAATGCTTTAGACATGTTTAATTAGGTCTGTGAATTCTCTAGGAACCTTTACCAACTCCCTGCAACTATTATTCCTTCATAACCATGATTGTAGCAACAACTCTTGATTGAAAAACCCTTCAAAAACACTATAGCAACAACTCCATCATTCTATCTTTGTTTCCTTCGCACAAAACAACTTAACCACAACCATAAACAACCTAATCTAACCCTACTCCACCAATATACAAGTCTAATTCGGTGGAGTAGGCTTTAATTTTATTATTAGACTCTCAAAACCCTATTTTAAGGGTTTGTAATGGAACTACAAAAAATACTATCAAACAACTGATCTACTTGATCAAATCACCTCTAAATAGATTCAGAAGGATGTTAGCTCTCTGTTATATCAAGGACAAAATGATTTCAATCCCTTTTCTACAATACAATCTGTACAATGAATAAATAATATAAAGAACACTATAAATTAACAAAACATAGTACTTTTATTGATGTTAAACTTCAAGAATACAAATCTCCTCTCTTCTCCGACTTTACAATGCTTTATAGAGACATTTCCATAAGTTTTTGCAACTCTCCTTTCATCTCCAACTGACTAACCAACTTCTATACTGAGGTGACCCTTCACATTCCTTTGTATTTTGAATTTTACAAGTTTTGCCACTTTTGCAATTTGTGCAATAAAACCACATTATTTGAAATTTCACTTATCAAACCCCTTAATGACCTATTGGATATTTCAAATACATCATTTATGACCTCCTAGACCTCTTTATAATTTTTTACAATAGAAAGTTCAATTTTTTTACAATTTTTCCAATTAGAGGCAACTAGTGAGCAAGGTGCTCCTGCACCACAAATTCACAATGTGAAGGCAAGGTGGCACAAAAATTTGTTTGGTTGGGAAGAAGTTTATTAGAAACAAACAAATATATGATAAACTGAGTACAACTTCATAGCATGAAGGCAAGGTGGCACGACAATTTGCTTGACTGATTAGGTTTATTGACACAAACATCAAACAATAAGCTTTAGGTACGGATTCACAATGTGAAGGAAAGGTGGCACATCTATTTGTTCATTTGAATACGCTTATTAGAAATAAAACATAGAATAGCCAACTAGGATGAAAAATTGCATAGGCAAAACACGCATACAATAAACGATCAACTAGCCACTATATTTAACTAAGATAAGAAAATACCATAAAAATAACATGAAGGAAAGGTGGCACAACAATTCATCATCATAGTAAAAACTCGTTGAAAAGATACAAAACAATAATATTACAGGCAAGGTGGGCACAACATATATTACTATCTTGTGCAAAATTTAATTACAAATGAGAAGAAAGTTCTTATTTATAGACATCAAAGGTGTAGGGAACCATAAAATCACTTTGAGTCAACTACAATCTTGCAAGCATGCAACATTTTATTGCTAAACCCTAATAAAGGAAACTATACAGTTAACTAGAAAGCTACCACTAGTTAACTGAAACAGGTCTCAACTGAACTGGACAAGTGCAAACATGTGCATCCTTATTGAAATAAAAATAATTGATAATTAACATCAGTTATTTACTCCTAACTAAAAGTCTAAACTCTTGCGAAGATAATTCCAAGAGATGTGCGTGCATGAAATCAACAATAAGAACTCAAGACTAGATGTTGAGTTAACTATTGCTATTGACTCTATCCTTGAAAATAATTGCAGGTTCCAACTAGTAGATCACTCCAAATCATCACGGTCTAACATCTCATCTAGGAACTGATCGATTTCCTTATCCTCTGGGACTTTGACGCTGTCCACGATGATAATCTTCCTGCTCAACTCTCTTTCACCATTCCTAATTACTCCCATGCATACTCTGACTTCTTCAGTTCCCTTTCTAAAACTAATTGTCATCACTGAGATGTGATCCAAATTAGATGCCACAGGATCTCCCTCGATATTATCATGAAGCAACTCCTCAAACTCAGCTTATATTACATCAAGTTCAACATACATGCCATCCTCAAGATGATAACAACACGAGATATGAGTGAAAAATTTGTTGACGAGTCTGAGAGCTTTAGTAATGCTCTCCTTGAGTGTATTCAACCTGGAAGAGATCCTCTCACATATCTCCATCCTAAAAATGTGTTGCTCACTCCAAGCAAAGATCTTCTTTTTCTCTTCTTCTATCTCCAAAGTATCATACACAACTGCCAACTGGGATATGAGAACATGATCATTTTCCAAGCCTTCTACTACTGTAACCTCGAGCTGCAAGATCCCTTGATGAAGTCCATGTGCATCACTCCTCAACTGATATTGCTCTGTGAGAAGATGTCGACCTATAACAATGAAGTTTTCAACCCAATTTTCCATAAGTTGCCTAATTGATCCAACTTCTATTGTTCTGCAAGTGTAATTTGGGGAAGAATAGGTTCCCTACTCATATTTTCATGAACAAGATCAAAGATATACTATCGAAGTTGCTTGATTTCAACCTTAAGAAGCACTTAATCTTCTTTGTCCTTCATGACACACTCTTCAAGATTACTTGTGACAATCTTGAGAAGGCTCACGTTTTTCTCTCAGGTGGGCCTATCAAGATTCGCTTTGAAAAAGGTGAAATCACCAACCTCAACCTCATCCAAGCTTTTACACTCTGGTGGCGTAGCAACCTCTATGACAATCTCTGATTCTAGATTCTTCTCAATGTGCACCTGCTTCTTGATTTTCTTGTTCAACCTCCCATGATAAGGGTCGCCAAACTCAAAAAATTCAAGGTGATCCGAAGGCTCTCACCTCTGTCTTCCCAAAGATCTCTCGAGCCAACATGGATGAGCAATATTATCAACTCAAGGAGAGATTGTTGCTGATGTATCAACCTGCGGTGGGTCAACTGTCTCTGATGCTCCTCTAACAAGTATCTTCGGCTATGAGTCTATATCAATAGGATGCAAATGTGGTGAACATGGGGAACTAGGAGGTGAAAGATGTGATTCGGCCTGTATGACTGTCTCTACTGGAACTTCAAGCGCCCTTTCTACTTGTTTATGCTTCCATTTTCCAGTACTCCCCCCTTTGTGTTTTCGTTGAGTCTAACCCCTTCAGGCAACTTCAAGATAACCTTAACCCAAGGCCTTGACCTGAAAGTAGAAGGTAACAAAGAAAACTCTACTGGTGGCTCTGTGAATGGAAATGTCTTGCGCTTTCTCTTACTCTCCAAGAACTGCTTGTTGATCTTGATAACTAATTTGGACACATCCTCAATGGAAGTACTCTCCCTGGCATACCAATCTGGTGAGTGAAGTGGTTGGCGAGCAACTTGATCTTTGACATATGAACTAAATAGAACCTCTTTGTCATCATCTGATACACCCTCAATATCCTCTGATTGGTAATCAACAATCTGAGCAATAGTAAGTCTGTAGTAATGGTGTCGACGGACTTCAAATTCATCGTTGCAATTAGCCTAAAAAATCCTCAAGTGTTGGCTTATGTGCAATCCCTCACTCCAACCTGGTTGCATAATGACCCAAAGAATCATAAGAATGCCTCTCAATATGGTACTTGAGGTTGGATTTCTAGAGCTCGATCATCATAAACTTGCAATTTTCCGTAGTCTTGCATGTGAAAACACCCCATCTGAAAGGAAAGGAGACTGTTGACTTATGGCGACCGTGAAGAAAAGAGTGAACATGTTGGGCTTGTCTGAGAAACTCCATGAAAAGGACTTTATCTGATAGGTACCTTGGTAACATTAGAGGCTCTCTGACATAACCATAGACTCAGGTATATGTGAAAGTGGGGAATTGAATAAACCAATCTGTCCAACTCTCCATTGCTGATCTTGCCTTTGGTGAAATTCGGATGTGCATTTCGTAGTCGAGATCCCTGATTGTCTTCATGAAAAAGTGATCATTCATTGCCCTGAGATCCTATTCAGCTTTAGAAAACTCCAACTAAGAGTAATACTCATGAATATGTTGAACACCAAGAGTCTCGTTAGTCTTTAGTTGTCTAAAACTGCCTTGAGATGCAACCAAGTAGACCAAGTAAGACACCATGTGAAACTCGTGGATTTTGAGGAATCCAGTAATCTGTTGGTGAAGGCACTCGTTGATCAACATGACCTAGTCAAAGTGCTTTGTACAATCTAGGATCCTAGAAATGATGTAAAAAATCCATGGTCGAAATATATTTCCTCCTCCTGACCCATAACCTAATTGAGTAGAGTTATTGAAATGGCAACTTCATCCTTGAATGCACCATGACCAACCTTTATAGGCATGTTAGTCTTCTGTATTTTCAACCATCTCTGAGCAAATTTCCTCTATGAACACTCTTGGTCTCCATACCATATCTTATCACAAGCCTCAATGACCACAATGAAATTGTCTAAACGATGAGGAATAGCAAAGCACTTTTCCACATCTGTCGGCTTAAGGTTGCAGATGACTCTCCCATTAGCTAATCTAATTTGTCATGTAGACAAGTCGTAATGCTTGATGCAAGCAAGAACAAACTCAAGATCGAAAGCTATCATGGGAATGAATGCTACTGCCAGCAACCCAGAATGCTCAAGATTCTTCAAAACATTGTTGCTAACGCCTTCCAACGTGTTCAAATTGATCACTAGATAGACATGACCCAAGTCTATGTCTGAGGTTTTCAAAAATTCATGCATCAAGATGGATTTGGTCTTGTAATCTATGGAATTGAACTACATTTTGAAAATGAAGTTTTTCTGAAACGTGGCTTTTGTGCAGAATTGAATTCTAAGCAAACCTAGATAAAAAAATTTTGAAAAAGTGAGTTTTAGCAAGGCATACATAGGTGTTTCAGGTGAGAAAAGCAGGGGTTCTAGAGCTTACTTGGGGCAATTTTCCTAAGAAAATATGGAACATGGGCTTAGGCAACCCAGACAACTCGATTTTGAAAAAGATGTGTTTTTTACCCACATGCAAAGGAATTCTCGAAAAAAAAGCATAGAGCTTTAAAATAAAAGCTACAGGGCAATTTTCTCAAAAAGTTCTAAGACATGGGTTTTGTTGTTGTCATTGAAGTATGTGAACCCAGATGAACTGATTCTAAATATTCTGTCATTTTCTTTGACATGCAAAGAATACCTAAGACAAGAATAGAAGAAATTAGACAGAAGATAGAAGTTTGTTTTTATTTATTCTACTTCTGTAGAAAATCGCTTATGCTTGACTAAGATTCAGTGAAACCTACATGCACTAAAAAATTTAACTCTAGAAAATTAATCTTCTAAACAATCTAGACTCGGCACTGAAAAATTGAACTCAAAGCACCTTTGATTCTCCAATTGCTCAAGAAATTCACCTTTTCTCTAAACTTGGTATGAGAAAAATGGTAAATTTATGACAAATAAATAAATTTAAGTCAAAAAATGTCCCATCTTTATGCAATTAAGCATCACCTTTAAAATATTCAACCTTATTTTGATTGGACCTCAAAATAGTTAACTGAATGTAAAATTTTCCCTAAATAGGGTGGTGCCTTTAATAATTCCAGTTAAAATTAGCATGCAAGTTAGTTAACTGAACATGCAAACTAAAATCGTCCCTTTTTGCAATTAAAATAATCTCACTTAAAGTTGAATTAATTATTTAAATATTAAATAATATTTAAATCCACCTTTCATGGGAACTTAGTCATCTTTAGTTCAAAAAGTCCAACTTTGGCTTAAGGTGTCACTTTCCAAACTTAACCATTTTAATGAAAATTTGGATTTACAAACCTTGTTGGAGCTCCTATTCAATCACTAATTCTGATCAATTGACACACCCAATTGACTGGATGACAGTTTCATTGAAGAGCAAGGACCAAATCTGACAAAAACACTCAGTGAGACTGCAATCCATAAAACTGAGGTCTGAAGCTTGAAAAATAAAAGTGCCCCTAGCAAAAGTTGTGCTTTTGACCCCAGACTTAGACAAATTTTCATCATTTTCAACACTTACGAAGGTAAACTTGACCTCTTCGCATCTCATGTTTGGAAAAACTTCAAGACTAAATAACTGGCTCACTGCAAAGCTAGCTCCATTCCACACAATAGCTTCAAGAGAACACTTCATCAAATTTGATCATCTGATGTCTCAAAATCAAGGGCACCCCTGGCCTCCAGGGGTGCTTTTTGTTTAAGAGCTATTTTTCCAACTGGCTAAAATACCACTAAATCTCCAACTATAGGTTGCCAACTCATCTTCTTGTATGATGGAGATATGCAACTGAAATTTGGATGTAACACAGATAAGATGAATACCTGAGATCACCAAAAAGAAGACATTCAAGGCTCCAAAACCTTGGACACCCTTGGCTAACAGGGGCACTTTTACTTTTTCCTTGTCATTTTGACCAAGATTTAACTCTGTGTTTGACCTCTAATTCTGGTAGTTCAACAACTCATATTCACCCACTGACGGATGTGTTGCAAAGCCTGATCAAATGTGAGACAAACATCCTAGGTGTCATTTGGTTGGAATCCTTCATTTGATCCCTCAAAAATATGGGCGCCTTTTGCAAAAGCTACACTTTTCCTTCTAGTGTTAGTCATTTTTCAAACTTCCCCATTTCTCACTAAAACTCCTGTATCAAGTGCTAGACATATCTTTTAGGCTGGTTGGATAGCTCATTGTGAAGCTGACAGTATTCTTGACAAGTCTTCTTGAAAGTGACAAACCTCAAAACTGAAATCAGGCCCTCTAAAATCTAAGGCAGGGCGCCCCTAGCCTCCAAGGGCTTTGGTGTTCCAGAGTATGAAAATTTTTGATGATTTTTATCCCGGTGAAAAATATCCTTCGAGAAGAAGCATTATTTTGAACTATCTTGCCACAAATTCTTCATTTGAGTGTTTTAGGCTTAGATTTCAACATCCGGTCTCTGGCCACCTACCATTGACAATCTCAGAAATCCTAACTTTCCATCTAAAAAAGTGAAAAATACCCTCCAGACTTAAATTGAGTTTTAACTGAAACTAACTTTACCATTGTGATTGAAGCAAAATAAGCCAATCAAAACAATTTTTCATCAATTCTAATGAGTTTCAAATTTTAGGGTTTCATAGCCTGAAATAGGGGTGCTTGAAAACCCTAATTTTCAATTTTCTTCAAATTTCACCAGTATCCTCTTGACATTAAACTGACACAAATTACATACTTGATTTTCCAAAAAACTGTGTTTTGACATCATTTTAACAAGGTTTAGATTCTTTTAAGCAAAATACCTTAATGAAGTAAAAAAATTGGTTTGGGTACAACATTAGGCTCCATCTAGTGACCACGTCGGATACTTACGGCATAGAAGAACCTAGATTCTCTGTGTTTTTGTAGACCAGTGACTTATCAATTGGGCATATGGAGTCAAGAATTTTCCTAATCACCTAAAAACATTAACTTCCATAATAATCACCTAAAACACGACATAACATCATAGAACATGGAAATACATTACGACATAACAAAAACATAAAAAATACTTAAAGAAAATTCACTAAACCCCCGAAGAGATGAAGTGATTTGGATATTGTTGGTTGCATAGCAGCAGTAAGAGTGTCTCATCGATGTCCTTTCTGCCTGAAAGGCTTTACTTCTGGAATGAAGATTCTCAGGTATTCATATATCCAAGCAAAGTTACTCTAACAAAAGTCAGAATATGATGCAAATGGGAAATCTAATACCCCGAAGGTATTAGTTTAGTTGTAGTCCATCCTTGGAATGTTGATTTCTTCAAACCAATCGATTGAGTTCCAAACTCGATTTCTATAATGTCGTAGGTGATCTTTTCTGACCTGAAAATATCCTTTGACCGGCTCATTGATCAGCTCTACATCACCTTTAACACATAGGAGTTTGATTCCCATGTCTTTGGAATCTTTGAGGCCTTGCAAAAGCACCTCATTTTCAACTTTAGTAAATTTCAATTGCACAGATGGGTGCAACTATCCTTTAGGGGAGATGATCAATTCCCCTGCTTCTAAACTTGTATTTATACAATCTCCATCGAACTGTATTTTCCATGACTTTGTCTCCTCTGTTGGTCTCTTTTCAGAACAAGCAATGTCTTGGTATTTAGTTTCTATCTCTAACAAAGTCACACAATTACTAGGACACATTTCAAGCTTTGCTTCTGCTGGAACAAATGACTGAGCATAGCCTACTCCTTTGCAACTTTGAGAATCTGATCTAGTTCTTCTAGATGGTCTTGAAGATATTCCAATTGAGAGATTTGTACCTTGGTCTTCATCATGGAAGCTACGATGTCAAATTTCGGTTGAAGACGTCTCTTGAGCAACTGGCATAGTAATCTCCTGTGAAGATCTAGGATTGGAAGTGGAAGGCACTTCTTTCTCTTCATTTGATTTATGTCTTTCTTCTTGTGCTTTGAAGTGTTGAGCACATGTAAACATAGGAGGAGCGTATTGATGGTATTCTTCTTTCTAATTAACGGGTTCTTCATCAAAGTATCCCACAATAGAGTCGCCATCGAAATTGTCTGTCTGTGGTAAGATAACATTCGAACTTGGTGTTGGTACAAAACTAGAACTAGGAGCAGCTTCAGTATATCCCATGATTTGGATTATTCTTAGGTTCTTTGGACATGTGGATCTGGTATGTTCATCGGTGTCGTGGAAAGGACAAAATATTGCACTGTGTGTAGCTTCAATCATTGGTCTTGGTGGAGGTGTTGGCAACCATGGTTGAAGATTGTCTCTCTTTGGTTGGTACAGTTGTTGAACTAGAAATTTGATGGAGTCTATTTTCATCAGGTTGGAAGTGATCATATTATCGTCCAACTTGATGGCATGTTCTTGCGCACTCTTCAACTCTATCGCTTTGGTCGTCTTGAGGAAGAAGGCTATCTTTGATAGAAGAGAATTTATGAAACAACTTATCAGAATCTTCGGTGATGGATCAAATGTAGAAGAAATTCTTGAAACAAGATGATTAAATCTCGCCACTAAATCTCTCATGTGTTCATTATGTTCCATCTTTGAATTTGTGAGTTGGGTGAACAACAGGTGAATGTCTTTAGCGAGCTTGAATCTTGCCAAAAATTTCTCGCTCATAGTTTCCCAACTTGTGATACTACCTGGTGTCAGGTGATTGAACTAGTTGGTAGCATTTCTTGTAAGATTCTCGACAAAGAGACGCATTGCGATGTCTTCATCTGCTACGTGCAAGACGACGCAAGTTGTTGTGAACGTAGAAAAATGTTCCTCCGGGTGTTGAGTTTTGTCACCATGAAACTAGGGAAAGCGCTTCCTTGACCCTTTAGGTAACTCATGATTTACCTCAAAAGCCAAAGGTCCAATGTTATTATCCCAAGGTAATGGTGGTGGACATCACATGTCAGCATTATTGTTGTTATTATCCATTGCTTCTATGTGGATCATGCAATCGGATGCCGAAGTGTCATTCCCATGAAATAAAAGTGTTAAGCTTTTCTTGAAGTTTTCTTACCTCATGCCCCATGGTGGGTGCCAGAAAATTGTTGGCATAACAACTAACACCTCTATAGTTCAAGTTGGTATGGATAGCTATGCACACTGCGTAATGAGTGCTCTTCAAATTAGGAGGGGAAGCTCTCTCTTTAGTGTCGATTTGCATGTAAAAAGTAAAGTAAACTAACTCCTATCTTTTTGTTCTCAGTTGGAAGAGGCACAAGGCTAAGAAAAACCACGAACATTGCAACTAAGTATTTTCTGGTTTCACAAATCTCTAACTACAACTAAACTAAATTATTTAATCTATCCAATCTCCTTAAGAAAATTGAGCATGAGGAAATGGAGCAGGAATGTTCTTATATGATAAAATTCAAGGACAGATTCACAATGTGAAGGCAAGGTGGCACAACAATTTGCTTGGCTAGGAAGAAGTATATTAGAAACAAACAAATATACAATAAACTGAGTACAACTTCACAACATGAAGACAAGGTGGCACAACAATATTCTTGATTGAACATGTTTATTGACACACACATCAAACGATAAGCTTTAGGTACGGATTCACAACATGAAGTCAAGGTGGCACATCTATTTTCTCATCTGAATAGGCTTATTAGAAACAAAATAGAGAATAGCCAACTAGGACAACAAATTGCATAAGTGAAACATGCATACAATAAATGATCAACTAGCCACTATATTTAACTAAGATAAGAAAATACCATAACAATAACATGAAGGCAAGGTGGACAACAATTCATCATCATCGTAAAAACTCATTGAATAGATATAGAACAACAATATTACAGGCAAGGTGGGCACAAAATATATTACTATCTCGTGCAAAATTTAATTACAAATGAGCAGAAAGCTCTTATTTATAGACATCAAAGGTGTAGGGAACCCAAAAATCACCTTAAGTCAACTACAGTCTTGCGAGCATGCAATATTTTATTGCTAAACCCTAATAAAGGAAACTATACAATTAACTGGAAATCTACCATCAATTAACCGAAACAGGACTGAACTAAATTAGACAAGTGTAAGCATGCACGCCCTTATTGAAATAAAAATAACTAATAACTAACATCAGTTAACAACTCCTGACTCAAAGTCTAAACTCCTTTGAAGATAATTCCAAGGAAGAGAAGTGCGTACATGAAATCAACAATAAGAAATCAAGACTGGATGTCAAGTTAACTATTGCTCTTGACTCTATCCTTGAAAATAACTGTAGGTTCCAATTCGCAGATCACTCTAGATCATCATGGTCTAACATCCCGTCCAGGAACTTATCGATTGCCTTATCCTCTGGGACTTTGACACTGTCCACAATGATAATCTGCGTGCTCAACTCTCTATCACCATTCCTGATTGCTCCCATGCATACTCTGACTTCTTCAGTTGCCCTTTTGAAACTAGTTGTCATGACTAAGATGTGTTCCAACTTAGATGCCACTGAATCTCCCTCGAGATTATCACGAACCAACCCCTCAAACTCAACATGTACTACATCAAGTTCAACATACGTGCACTCCTCAAGATGATAACAACACGAGATCTGAGTGACAAAGCTACTGATGAGTCTAAGAGCTCTAATAACACTCTCCTTGAGTGTATTCAACCTGGTAGAGATCCTCTCGCATGTCTCCATCCTGAAAAGGTGTTGCTCTCTCCAAGCGAAGATCTTTTTATCTTCTTGTATCTCCAGAGTATCATATGCAACTGCCAACTGAGATATGAGAACACGGTCCTTCACCAAGCCTTCTTCTACTGTAACCTCAAGCTGCAGGATCCCTTGACAAAGTCCATGCGCATCACTCCTCAACTGATATAGCTCTGCAAGAATATGTTGACCTATAACAATGAAGTTTTCAACCCAATTGTCCAGAAGTTTACCATGATTGACTAATTGATCCAACTTCTATTGTTCTGCAAGTGTAATTTGTGGAAGAATAGGTGCCCTACTCAGATTTCCATGAACAAGATCAAAGATATACTATTGAAGTTGCATGATTTCAGCCTTAAGAAGAACTTTATCTTCTTTTTCCTTCATGACACACTCTTCAAGATTATTTGTGATAATCTTGAGAAGGCTCACGTCTGTCTCTCGAGTGTTCCTACCAAGATTCACTTTGACGAAGGTGAAATCACCAACCTCAACCTTGTCCAATATTTTACCATCTAGTGGCGTAGCAACCTCTATGACGATCTTTGATTCTGGAGTCTTCTCAATGTGCACCTGCTTCTTGATTTTCTTGTTTGAACTCCCCTGATAAGTTTTTCCAAATTCAGACAAATCAAGGTGATATGAAGGCTCTCGCCTCTGTCTTCTAAAAGATCTCTCGAGCCAACATGGATGAGCAATATTATCAGCTCAAGGAGAGATAGTTGCTGATGTATCAACCTACGGTGGGTCAACTATCTCTGATGTTCCTCAAACTTGTATCTCTGGCTCTGAGTCTATATCAATAGGATGCAAATGTGGTGAACATGGAAAACTAGGAGGTGAAAGATGTGGTTCAGCCTGTATGACTGTCTCTACTAGAACTTCAAGCACCCTTTCTACCTGTTTCTACTTACATTTTCCAATACTCCTCCCCTTTGTGTTTTTGTTGAGTCTAACCTCTTCAAGCGGCTTCAAGATAACCTTAACTCAAGATCTTGACCTCAAAGTAGAAGGTAACAAAGAAAACCCTACCGGCTGCTCTGTGACTGGCATTGTCTTGCGCTTTCTCTTACTCTCCAAGAATTGCTTGTTGATCTTGATAACTAATTTGCACACGTCCTCAATGGAAATACTCTCCTTGGAATACCAATCTGCTAAGCGAAGTGGCTGACAAGCAACTTTATCTTTGACATATGAACTAAGTAGAACCTCTCCATCATCATCTGACAGATCCTCAACATCCTCTGATAGGTAATCAACAATCTGAACAATAGTAAGTCTATAGTAATAACGTCAATGATATTCAAATTCATCCTCGCAATTAGCCCAAAAATCCTCAAGTGTTGGCTTATGTGCAATCCTTCACTCCAACCTGGCTACATAATGACCTAAAGGATGTAAGAACACCTCTCAATATGGTACTTGAGGTTGAATTTCTCAACCTCGGTCATCATAAAATTGCAATTTTCCATAGTCCTGCATTTGAAAACACCCCATCCGAAAGGAAAGAAGACTGTTGACTTATTGTGACTACAAAGAAAAGAGTGAACATGTTGGGCTTATCTAAGAAACTCCATGAAAAGGACTTTATCCGACGGGTACCTTGGTAACATTAGAGGCTCTCTGACATAACCATAGACTCAAATATATGTGAAAGTGGGGAATTGAATAAACCAATCCACCCAACTCTCCATTGTTGATCTTGTTGGCAACACAGGGGAAGACAACTGAGAGGGGGGTGAATCAGTTGTCGTAGAAAATCAAAACTTATTCCACTTATTAACCTTATTCTCAAATCTAATTATTAACCATGAAAACATAAATCATCAACACATCAGAAACACACACAAAACCAAGATATTTTAGGTGGAAACCCTGCTAGGGGAAAAACCATGGTGGAGGTTAGTCCACAAGATTATACCTTGTTAAAGTATAATGAAAATGACATATGGGGAATGCACATGCATTCAGGCACACTAACTAGAGCTCATTGCTCAATTACAAAGGAAGACACACTATCTTACAAAGAGATTCGGATTACAACCATCCATATTTTGAACTAAGAAAATAGCATCTACTAATGTCTGATTACAGTTTCGGTTAAGCACATGAACAATTCTTTACTCTTTTGCACACTTCTTCACACTTTTCTCTTCCTTCGAATGATATTTGCACATACAAGCACACTCTAGCATACACTCATACACTCTGGAACTCTCTTGCACTCTCCAATTCGAATAAACAATCGCTCTTATATATCCACAACAAGAAATTTCATCCCTTCATGTCAGCCTTAACAAAAATAATAAAATGAATATAAACTGTCAGCCCAAAACATTAAAGATTAACAATGCAAATCAACCAAGGTCAGCCACAACTTAGTGAGGACCCAAATCAACATCTCCAAAATGAAAACACTTCAATTAATTCCTCCTCGAAGATCCACAACACACTACAAACACTATGTCAACCAAGAACAAGAGAAACATGAACACGCAAGAGAAAATCACCAACCACGAGCACAACAATCAATGCAAATGTGCAAAAAAGATAGAGCATGATCTAGAAACATCCAAAAGCATCACAAATCACAAAAGAAGCATCTACAACAACTGCACTAACTGAAATAGCATCATCTTCAATTAGGAACACGGAATGAAGCAACAAAAGAATGTCAAAATGAGAATCTTCATAACTCGATCAAATCTTCATGCGGATCTCTAAAAATAAACGTGGATAAGCTAGATACACTCATAAACAAACCCTTTAGTCCACAACCTCTGATCAACATCGTACAAAAATAACTGACATATTGAACTTCACTTCACCAGCTAATAACCTACAGCTCATTTATTACAATTTTCCCAATATCCTCGATATATACAGCTTCAAATGAATTAATGCTAATCATCAATGAAAACCATGTATCAGCAACACAACCACAACATCCAATAGATCTTTCCTATGGTGAAATCCGAATGTGCATTTTGTTGTCGAGATCCCTGACCGTTTTCATGAAAAAGTGATCATTCACCGCCCTGAAATCTTGTTCAACTTTAGAAACTCCAACTAAGAGTAATACTCATGAATATGCTAAACACCAAGAGTCTCATTAGTCTTCAGGTGTCTAAAATTGTCTTGAACGCAACCAAGTAGACCAAGTAAGACACCATGTGAAACTTGTGGATTTTGAGGAATCCAGTAATTTGCTGGTGAAGGCACTCGTTGATCAACATGGCCCAGTCAAAGTGATCTCTACCATCTAGGATCCTAGAAATGATGTAAAAAATCCATGGTTGAAATATATTTTCCTCCTCCTAGCCCGTAAACCAATTGAGTAGAGTTATCAAAACGACAACTTCATCCTTGAATTCACCGTGACCAACCTTTTTAGGCATGTTAGTCTTCTGTATTTTCAACCATCTCTAAGCAACTTTCCACTATGAACGCTCTTGGTCTCCATACCATATCTTATCACAAACTTTAATGACCATAGTGAATTTTTCTAAACAAGGAGGAATAGTGAAGCACTTTTCCACATCTGTCGGCTTAAGGCTGCAGATGACTCTCCCATCAGCTGTTCAGATTCATCATGTAGACGAGTTGTAATGTTTGATGAAAGCAAGAACAAACTCAAGATTGAAAGCTATGATGGGAATAAACACTGCTTCCAGCAACCCGTAATGCTCAAGATTCTTCAAAACATTACTACTAATGCCTTCCAACATGTTCAGATTGATCACTGGATAGACACGACCCAAGTTTGTGTCTGAGGTTTTCAAAAAGTCGTGCATCAAGACCAATTTGGTCTTGTAATCTATGGAATTGAACTGCATTTTGAAAATGAGGACTTTTGACTGTGAAGTTGGGTAAATTCAGACAACTTTTCGAAAAGGCTAAAAAAGCTCTAGATAAGGCTAAAAATAGCTTCTTATAAGAAAAAAATTTGAATTTTTTTTTAAACATGGGTTTTATGCATAATTGAATTCTTAGCAAACCAAATCAACAAAAATTTGAAAAACTGAGTTTTAGCAAGGCTTGCAGAGGTTTTTCAGTTGAGAAAAATAGGGGTTTTGGAGCTCACTCAGGGCAATTTTTCCCGAGAAAATATGGAACATGGGTTTTGTGCATAATTGAATTCTAAGGCAACCAAAATAACTCAATTTTGAAAAATATGTGCTTTTAACCCACATGCAAAGGAATTCTCAGAAGAAGAAGAAAAAAGCACAAAGCTTTAGAATAAAAGCTACGGGACAATTTTCTCAAAAAAATCTAAGACATGGGTTTTGCTATTGTCACTGAAGTATGTGAACCCAGATAAATTGATTTTGAATATTCTGTCATTTTATTTGACATGTAAAGAATACCTAAGACAAGAATAGAATAAATTAGATAGAATATAGAAGATTGTTTTTGTTTATTCTTCTTTTGTAGAAAAATGCCTATGCTTGACTAAGATTCAATGAAACCTACATGCACTAAAAAATTAATCTTCTGAACAATCTGGACTCAGCACTAAAAAATTGAACTCAAAGCACCTTTGAATCTTCAATTGCTCAAGAAATTCACCTTTGCTCTGAACTTGGTATGAGAAAAGTGGCGAATTTATGACTTAAATAAATAAATTTAGGTCAAAAAACGTCCCATCTCCATGCAATTAAGCACCACCCTTAAAATATTCAGCCTTATTTTGATTAGACCTCAAAATAGTTAACTGAATGTAAAATTCGCCCTAAATAGGATGTCCCCTTTAATAATTCCAGTTAAACTCAGCATGCAAATCAGTTAACTGAACATGCAAACTAAAATTGTCCCTTTTTGCAATTAAAATAATATCACTTATATTTGAATTATTTAAATATTAAATAATATTTAAATCCACCTTTCATGGGCACTTAGTCATCTTTAGTTCAAAAAGTACAACTCTAACTTAAGGCATCACTTTCCAAACTTAACCATTTTAATGAAAATTTGGATTTACAACCCTTGTCAATGCTCATGTTCAATCACTGATTCTGATCGACTGACGCGCCCAATTGACTGGCTAATAGTTTCATTGAAGAGCAAGGACCAAATCTGACAAAAACACTCCTTGAGACTGCAATCCATAAAATTGAGGTCTAAAGCTTGAAAAATTGAAGTTCCCCTAGCAAAAGTTGCACTTTTGACCCCAAACTTAGACAAATTTTCATCATTTTCAACACTTACGAAGGTAAACTTGACCTCTTTGCATCTCGTGTTTGGAAAACCTTTAGGACTAAATAACTGGCTCACTGTGAAGTTGGCTCCATTCTGCACAATAGCTTCAAGAGAACACTTCATCAAATTTCATCATCTGATGTCTCAAAATCAAGGGCACCCCTAGCCTCCAAGGGCACTTTTTGTTCAAGAGCCATTTTTCAAACTGGCTAAAATACCACTAAATCTCCAGCTACAAGTTGCCAACTCATCTTCTGATCTAACGGAGATATGCAATGGAACGCTGGATGTAACACAGATAGGATGAATACCTGAGATCACTAAACAGAAGACATTCAAGGCTCCAAAACCTTGGGTGCCCCTGGCTAATAGGGGCGCTTTTGCTTTTTCCTTGTCATTTTGACCAAGATTTAACCTCATGTTTGACCTCTAATTCTGGTAGTTCAACAACTCAGGTTCACCCACTAACGGATGTGTTGTGAAGCTTGATCAAATGTGAGACAAATGTCCTAGGTGTCATTTGGTTAGAATCCTTCATCTGATCCCTCAAAAATATGGGTGCCTTTTGCAAAAGTTGTGTTTTTCCTTCTAGTGTTAGTCATTTTTCAAACTTCCCCATTTCTCACTAAAACTCTTGTATCAAGTGCTAGACATATCTTTTAGGTTGGCTGGATAGCTCATTGCAAAGCTGACAGTATTCCTAACAAGTCTTCTTGTAAGTGACAAACATCAAACTAAAATTTGGGCCTCTGAAATCTAAGGCGCCCCTAGCCTCAAGGGGCTTTGGTGTTCCAGAGTTAGAAAACTTTTGATGATTTTTATCCCAAAAAAAATCTCCTCCAAGAAGAAGCATTATTTTGAACTTATCTTGCCACAGATTCTTCATTTGAGTGTATTAGGCTTAGATTTCAACACCTAGTCTCTAGCCATCTGCCATTGACGATCTCAAAAATCCTAACTTTCCATCTAAAAAAGTGAAAACTACCCACCAAACTTAAACTGAGTTTTAACTAAAACTAACTTTACCATTGTGATCATGAACCAAAATAAGCCAATCAAAACAATTTTTAGTCAATTCTGATGAGTTTCAGATTTTAGGGTTTCATGGCCTGAAACAGGGGTGCTTGAAAACCCTAATTTTCAATTTTCTACAAATTTCACTAGTATCCTCTTGACATTAAACTAACACAAAATCCATTCTTGATTTTCCCAAAAACTATGTTTTGACATCATTTTAACAAGGTTTGGACTCTTTTAAGCAAAATGCCTTAATGAAGCAAAAAAATTGGTTTGGGTAAAACACAACACCAAAGCTTGTTGACATCAATGACAACACCAATCTGTTCATACTTGCAACAATCTCCCCCTTTTTCATTGATGGCAACACATGATGTGAAAAACCATCAACCACAAACAAAATAGCTCTGCTCCATACCTTTTTCCTTTTCTCTTTTCTCCCCCTTGCACAACTAACTCATTACATTCTCTACCCCTTTGATAACTTCCTCTCTAGAAAATTATCTATTTCACATGTCTCATTCTCCCCCTTTGACATCAATGGCAAAGGATAAAATATTTTCATCATTCATTCTCCACCTTTGGCATTTATCATACTATTTGCAACTGGTCTGCAACTTCCTTTTCTTTACCTACTCTACATACTCCCCCTTAGGAGTATGCACCAAACTGTATCAATCAGCAACCATTGCAAAATGACAATACTCATTCATCCTGACTGCAACAACCAAAAATTCCACTACCTACTTCCCTTGAGAGGTAGCCACCAACATCAGTCCAGACCAAAGAATGAATCTTGAGATCCACTGGACTGATGCATCCCCTTATGCATCTAGTTCAAAGGAGGGGAAATAAGCCCCAACTTCTCCCAGAGATACTCAAAAGTATCCTTAGGAAGAGCCTTAGTAAATATATCCAACAACTTTATCCTTTGTAGACACATATTCAAGCTTCACTTCATTCTCTACAACCTTCTCTCTCAAAAAATGATATTGGATTGAGATATGCTTTGTCCTTGAATGCCTTACTAAATTAGATTTGAAATGTTGATAGCACTTGTATTATCATAGAAGATAGAAATTGGTTCATTATATACCACCTTGATATCCTTCAATATTTTCCTTATCCACAAAACTTGTGTGCAACACGATGTAGCTACAATATGCTCTGCCTCTATAGTAGATAAAGACACTAAATCTTGTTTCTTAATTAGCCATGACACTAATCTACATCCAAGAAATAATGCACCACCACTTGTACTTTTTTCTAGATCATATACACAACCAACCCAATCTGCATTTGTGTAAGAACTCAAAATAAAATTAGTATCCTTTGGATACCACAAACCATAATCTAGAGTGCCCTTCAAGTATCTGAATATCCTCTTCACTGTTGCAACATGTGACTCTCTAGGATCTTCTTTAAATCCAGGAACAAGATAAACCACATGCATGATATCTTGTCTAGTAGCAATTAGATATAGCAATCCTCCAATCATTGATCTATACTTTCTCATATCAGCCTTAGGAGATTCATCATTCTTGCTCAGCTTGCAACCAATAACCATAGAGGTACATACCATTTTAGAATCTTCCATTCCAAACTTCTTCAACATTTCTCTTACATACTTTGATTGTGAAATGAAAATACCTTTATTTGTCTGATTGATTTGTAGCCCGAGGAAGAAATTCATCTCCACAAATATTGACATTTCAAATTATTTTTGCATCTCCTCTGTAAACTTCTTACACTAGCTTCATTTCCTCCAAAAATAATGTCATCAACATACACAACCACAAACAAGATTTTATCTATTCAACTTTGAAGTAGAGATTACTATATGTGGTACCTTTATTGAATCATTGTTGTAACAAATACTTGTCACCTTGAAGACTTCTTACTCTAGTGGGACCTCAAAGATCTATATGCACCAATTCCAATAGTTCATAGAAGATTGTTCTTTCACTTTGAAACTTCTTCTTGCTTGCTTTCCAATTTGACATTCTTTGCAGACAACATTGATAGGATTTGTTATCTTTGGTAGATCTCTCATAGCTTGAACTGAACTTATTCTCACTAGGCTATCAAAATTGATGTGACACATTCTCCTATTCCATAACCAACTCTCATTGATCTAAGTCATGAAATAATAACCATCAACACCTTTGAGTTGATAGACATTCCCATCTATCCTTCTTCTAGTAGCAATCACAATTCTGAAGCCTTTTCTAATCTCACAACCATCATCTTGAAACATAATATTGTATCCCTTGCTACACATCCGTCCAACACTCAAATGGTTATGTCTTAAACCCTTAACATAGTAAACATCATCAATATTATGCTTTCCATCAAAACTAATTGAACCTTTTCCACATATCCTAGTAGATGTATCATCACCAAATCTAACAAGTCCACCTTCATATTTCTCAAGTTTAACAAACTTACTCTTACCACTAGTCATATGATTAGAGAATCCACTGTTAATGATCCAATAGTTCTTCTCCTATCTTGCATGAAAAGTAGACATCAAAGTGTCTTCAATTTTAGCACTTACTTCTAGAGCCCTTTCTTTCACACATCTCTCAGAGTTAGAAGAGTTAGTTTAATCTTTTAAATCCATGAACAAGCATTCATTATCCTCATCATCTCCATAATCAAATTAATCGTCAGATATACTTGTATCTTCTCTAACATAGTAACTTTTTCTTAATCATCTTACTTTTGTTCTCCCTATTTTTGTTAGTCAAAGATCTATTTGGACATCTAGAAGCATAATGACCTATCTTTCCACAATTGGAGTATTTGAAAGGAAACTTACCACCATATTTTCCACTACCCTTTTTCATTCTTCTTACAAAGTTAGCTTCCACATCATCAAGATTCTCCTGATCTGATTCCATAGTCTTCTCTAATTTGCAAGCCTTGAAAGCAATCTCAACTTTTGCACTACTTGTTCCAAATTCTCTCATTTCAAAAGCAATTAAAGAACCATACAACTAATCTCTGGTATATTGATTCAAATTTTGTAATTCTTCAATAGCAGAAACTTTATGACTATAATTTTTAGGAAGAGTTCTAAGTACCTTCTTTGCCACTTCTTTCAACTCTCCACCAAGACCTCTAATATCATTGAAAAATTCATCCACCTTTTGCAATTAGCTTGTAATGTTTTCATCTTCAGACATTCATAGGGTCTCAAACATGATCTTCAAATTTTGCATCTTAGCTTGCTTGATCTTATCATATCCTTCATAAATGATTTCTAACTTCACCCAACTCTAGCAATTTTTAGATTCATAACTTTTACCAATTCAGAATTACCAAAACCACTTAAGAGAGAATACCTTGCTTTACCATTATTTTCATAGGCCTTGATCTCATCATCAGTGCTCAGACCATTTGTAGGAATAGTATATCCTTTCTCAACAAACTTACAGATCTCAAATCCAAGATAAACTAGAAAACCTTCCATCCTTTCCTTCTAGAATGCATAATATGATTCAAAAAATATAGGAATCTATTTCTTGTGCGTCATCCTAGATCTACCTCAAGCGGTTAAGCTTTCTTCTAAGGAAGTTTTCTCTAATACCAATTGTTAAATGCACAAGACAACTAAGAGGGGGGGTGAATCAGTTGTACCTTAAAACTTCAAAACCCTCACAAACATTCAAATCCATATTAATTCAATTAACCCTTAATCTGTTAGAGTGATTTATCATGAAAGCAAATAACAAAAACTGAAACACATCAACACCATGCACAAAGGAACACCAAATTTATGTGGAAAACCCAAGATGGGAAAAACAATAGTGAGGATTAACTCACAATATAAAGTAATATCAACACCAAATACAATAGGGATCACTATCGAAGGGCTCACTACTCAAAGAAAGAAAGACTCACTGCCAAAATAGAAAAGAAGATAGAGAAGAATGTTACAATGAGAAATCCATCTCAAAGCAACAAAAAAATATTTGTAGTCTTTCTAAAGAATTGTAGACACCTTCTACTCACTACATTCAGTAATCTAACACATGAAAGATCACACTGCACTTCTCAAATTTGCACTCTACAACTCTGCAATTCATATTACTTGCATCATACTCATCTATCTTATCATCCCTCAAAAACTCAACACTTATTTATATCATCTTCAACCTTGAAAACATTCTCCAAGGTTGGTTATGCACTTCAACCATGCAAATTCAAATTAAGTTGGCTCCAAAACATTCTCGTAGTGGAAAGCAAACCACAACACACCTTAGCTAGGACTTGAATCCACTCATACATATCGCGCCATGCTTCCACAAACATCAAAGAAAATTTACAAGTAGTGTAAACACCCAAGGTCAGTCGAACCTATTTTAACACCATTAACACTTAAGTACACACTTCCTCAAATTCAAGGACAACTCGTGAACACCACATAACACTTGAACACAATCTAGAGTATTCTACAAAAACCTTGAAATCCAAAAAATTCCTTTGCAACAACTTTCACTTGAAGAATGTACACACCTAGTACACTCAAACAACTCTGTCATACACAGTAACTCAAGAAACTAACTTCCAAAGAACCAAACCATGAACAACTTCATCTAAAGAAAGATACACACACTATCAACATACTTTTAGATTCGCAAGACCTGAAACCACTTTGGGGAGAAATGCAGAGCAAGAATATTTCTCCCAAACACCTCTACAATATACATTTCACATACTGGTGAACACACCTTCCTCTACACAACAATATAGCACACCAAATTATGAATGCAACACCTCTAAACACCTCTGATCAACATATATGAACCGTACAAGTAGATCTTCAACCTAGAATAACTATGAAACAAAACCAAAACACTACTCTACAACACAAAACACCACTGCAACACACTGTTTCCTCTTTTTATTCAATTTTCTCAAAAGCACTTGGAAACCAAGCACCAAAAACATATCATCAACATCTTTGGTACTTCCTCATTACTATCAAGCCAACTACAACATATACATCCATAAACAGAATCTTATCAAAGCAACACTAGAGGTTGACACCAATAATTTACTAATGACAACATAATGAAACTAATAAAAGCATCGTCAAAAGTAACACCAACTCAATACCAATTGCACATCCTGGCAAAAATATCCTCATACAGTTGACATCAATGACAACACCAAAGCTTGTTGACATCAATAACAACACCAATTTTCTCATACTTGCAACAAGTATAACCTATGTCCTTAACGGATTTGCTTGAGGACTAGAAAATGTCTAGTTGGGGGGAATAATGAGGCCAATTATTAGCTAGTTTTTTTTGTTTAGTACATACTTTGAGACATTTCCAAATACTCATTTCATACATATTCATGAACTTTACTATCTTTTTATGATCATCATGCAACTTGAACCTAGTTTTAGTAAATGGAAATATGATTATGGTATGTTAGTAATTCAATGGTTAAAATTTGTGAATGTGTATGGAATGCACTGTATAGCTATGTTTAATTTATTGTTATTAGTATTATGTATACATTTAGGTGAAAAAAATCTTTTTATCCAAGCAGCCAGAGCAAGCATATTGTATCCTGCAGCCAAAGGAGTTTTAGATAGCGATGGAGGGGAAGTTCTAAAATAACAAGAATGCAACAGTTGCAAAATTGGAGGTATCTATTTATCAAGATGATTGTGATTCACCATATCATTTAATAAGACTACTGAAGGAGAGGAAACCTATTATGATTGGGAATCCAACATGACTATTTCCATAGTCCACATTTATGTTTTACCATTGCAGCAAAGTTGCATTCCTAATCAACATCTTCTAACTTTTCACTTATGTTTTTAGTTTGCAAACTTTTTCACACTTTATTTTGTAGGAGAGTGGTGATTTTCATTTAGATTTCTATTTTAAGTCCTTATTTCGATAAGACTCCCCCACAAGTATGTATATAAATGGTTCGGTGGTCAAGGAGAATAACAAGCATAATAGATATAACATATAGATATGTTTAGATAGTTTTCTTCTATTACACAAGCAATACTTGTTTATAGTTATGTTTTTATGAATAATATATCCCTAAAGATTCTTATTAGATTGTGATATATGTGTTATGCAATGAAGAGGTTTTCAGTTATTTGTATGGTTAATTGATTTGATAAGCTATATTTGAGTTTATCCTGTGGAGACAGTCACTTGAGCAAGGGCCACTCAAGGTAACTATTCTCCACTTTAATTTTTGCACATTTATTTATGTTATAATAATTACCTTCATTATTGCATGTCTTAATCAGATTCTTCATGGTGTGAATGTGAATGAAATCATGAATAAGATCTTGTCTTGTATTTCATGCTTTGTTTGTCTTAATGCATTATCCTCCAAAGTGAGTCAATGTTAGTAGCACTAGTTAGTTACAGAGTTTAGTTTTGATAGTGAACTAGTCACAGTCTTTAGTTATAAGTACCCGTGGCAATAATTTTAGACTCAATTCTTTTTATTGTTATGCAGTTTATGTTTTTCCCACATGTGTAAATGCCTATACTAGGATGATATAGGTAGTGTAGAGTCTATGTATGCACATATAGTTCTAGCATCATCACAAGCTTACATTATCCCTAGTTGATAATTAAATGGAATCTTTAGAAGGATTGAGTGGATTGTTTAGTTAGGTTTTTGATAAGGAAAATCAGGTTTTGAAGGGGCCCTAAAACCCTGTACAAAGACGAAAAGCTACAAAAGAAACTAAGACACTAAAACCAGTAGCCCAAAAAACTAGAAGCTGACAACAGATAAAACATTAGCAAATCGTCAGCAAACCAACAGCAAAAAACATCAGCAGCCAGGTTGAACCAGCAAAAAGGAAAGTGTCAACTACAACAATTTATCCAAGAAATTCATTGAGGTCATATTCTCCTTAATGAACTCCTCATGCATATCCACAACATCTTTAAGCTCATCAACAAAAACAACCACCCTCTTTTTAGTCTTACTTCTAATCCTAAGACACAGACTAGCCTGCACATCCTTTTACAACACTGGAGAAAAATCCTCAGCTTTCTCCACCTAGTTCAAGCAATTAACCTCAGCAATAAATTTCTCCAACTCACCCAAGTCAAGAGGTTTACCGGTCCAATTCAGAGCTTTCTCATTTAAAACGGAAAGACCCTTAGTAGTGGTCTTCAAAGAATTATTGTTGATATTAACCACTGTTTTCAAATCCTCTGACATCTTGTCGATTTTATCCTCAATACTCTCAACTCTATCCTCTAACATTTTATTGAAAATCATTTCCAAAGAGGAAATCCTTTCCTCATGAGAAACCCCCAGGCGATTAGCATCAACAACTAATTTATTCAGCATGGCATTCATAGTTTTAACTTTACCTTTTATAGCCCATTCCTTTTGGTTGCCTCGGATCATATCCACACAAATTTCCTGCCAATTTTTCACCTAGATATTGAGCTCCTTCACCTCTGAAAACAACCACTTCACTAGGGAAAGTAAATTTCGTGAACCCCTTTGAACTGGGAGGTGACCATTTGGGAAAGCCAACAACTTTTAGTTAGGTTAGTTAGGTTACCCCCTAACTAACCACTTCACCAGGGAAAGCAAAGTTTAGTTAGGTTACCCCCTCTAAATTGTGTGAATATCACCAAGTTTACTAAACATTAGTTGAGTCTTACACCAACCATGTGGAAACCTTAGGCTCACCCCTTTGAACTGGGAGGTGACCATTTGGGAAAGCCAACAACATTCATGCAAAACAAGTTGGTTGAACACACACATACTAACCACATATTACACAAATATTTTTCAAGAAATCACACATAAGTGATCCAAAATCACCAATCAATTCTCTAGTATCATAACATTTCCATTGTATATCACTTGCGTGGAAGTTTATTTTGGTTGCAATTAATTCTTGGGTTGTTTTGGGGTTGATCAACAAATCTTACATGGTATCAAATCTTTGTATCTACAATTCTTTTCCCTCTTTTAAAGAGTTTTGGCCAATATATTTAAAAGGTACATTTGAGAGAAAATTGAATCTTATGGTTGAACTCAGAAGGCCCAAAAAACTATAAAAATATATATGTCATGATAGGGTTTGGAGCCAAAAAATAATAATTTTGGGAGGTTTACAAAAATTGAACTAAAAAAATTGTATAGTTGTACAAAAGTGTATAATTTCATATTATTATACATTATTATACTGTACCAATTGTCATTGTTATAGTCAAGGAATTCCATAGAGAATATTCATTCTATCCTCTAGATACACCATGTCTACATCATCCTAGAATATTTTTTCTTTGAATTAAAAATTAAAAAATAATATATGCATCTACCAATGCAAGGCTAACATCATCAACTACCAACCCCTAGTCCTAAGTTCTTGGTCACGTGAATGACTAGTGCCCAAACTATGCATGTGCTATTTTTAAGCCCTAAAAGAGTAGTTTTATAATTAAAAAATTCCATAACTTGGGTTTACAATGTCATTTTTTTCTAATAAATAGATGTTGGAAAGTTAGTTATGAGCACTACGCATTCAATTCTCTTAGTTTTCCTAGGTTTCCTCCTAGATACATATTATCTTAGTTTAAAGTGAAAAATTCTATTTTTACTTCTTCTTTGGATATTTTATGAAATATGGCACCATTTTTATGTTGTGAAGGTTCCAATTTCACAAGTTGTGATAGCTAATTTGTATAAGGATTCTATCATGCGAAAATAGTGAGATTTTTAATTTATCTTTTTGTTATCACTTTGATCAAAGGGTATTATTTTTCTATTAGAAATATGTTATCTTAAAACATCTCATTTGGCTTCATCTCTTGTTACAACTTTATGGAATTGTACTTGAACTAGGTATAGATAATTGAAAGTAAGCATGGGATACCAAGAATGATCATGTCCTTGAATTGATTGGTAGCAATGTTGATTTTAACACTATGTGTTCTATATCACATATTTTTCAACCAAAATTTGGGAGATCTTTGGAAACTCACATCTCTCTCAATTCCTAGATGGTCTTATTATGGATAGTCTTCTACCTTTTGTTGATTTTGATAACCTACCATATGATGATGATGATGATGATGATGATGATGATGATGATGATACAAAAGAAAAGATTGATTATTTAGCAAATTTTGACAGTTGTGATGGAATTAAGGCATCATATGATGGTCCTCCTACAAATATATACATTAATTCTTTGGATTCTATGAGTCCAAATGCAGATTCAAAGACTTCATCTTGTTTATCTTTGATTGACTATCTTGAGGTTGAGCATTATTGCATTCCAAAACTAGCAAATACATCTTCAAGAGTTCATATTTAGAAATATTGTGTGAGAAATCCTCATGGGATTTCCATTTTATTTTGATGATATATATTGATATCACATCTCTACATTTTGTTATATTGATTCATTCTTTGTAGTATATATATCATAGTCTTCCAAACTTGATACATTCTAGGATGAATACTTAACTATTGCAAGTTTATTTTTTTAGTCCCATCTTAGATATTTGAAACACTTGAGAATATCCATCTCTTTAATGGTAGCTCCAACATATTTTTTATCACACCATCTTCATCTTCAAATCTTGTTCTTCATTCTTTTGCACATTGTCATATTTTTCACCTTCTCCATTTATTGGGCTTGTACCTAATTTTATTTGTTGCATACTTTCATATAGACATGGAAACACTTGAGAAAATATCAAAGATACCATTATACATCATGATTGTTCTTCCATCATGGAAATATATCCTACATCTATACTTGATTTTGTTTCTTTCCAAGGGGATTAATGATGTTCAATATTCATCATTTGTCGAGCATCTATCATCACTGCAAGAGATTATAAATTTTCGGGGGATATATAGTCTCTATTTTTCTCTCCTATATGGAGAACACTAATTGTACATTTGTGAAAAAATTATTCTTTGGTGGGTCATGTTCAATCATGATTTCCTTCTTTCACTAGTGCATATTTATTTGCATCTTTTGTCTTTTGGAAAGAGGTTTCATCCTGTGATTTTTTCTCCTTTACTCTATTTGTGAGATATTTATTTGTAGCTGGGTACTTAATTGGCCTTGTAGTTGAGACCCATCATCTTTACACTTTATCATACTCCATAATTTGCACTTAAGGGGGGGTGTTGGTGTGAACAAGGTACATTACCTAACTAGTTTCACCATAGGAATTTCAACCTGTTACTTAATCTTACTTAAGCCATTTAATTTTTATATCTCATACCATAGGAATAAGACAATATTCATGATCTTATTTTTTCCTAGGGTTTCATCCTTGTATTTATAACAAGGGTTTCTCCATTGTATATTATTCTATGTTTATTTGTATCGAATAAATTATCTTACTTCATTACATTTACATTGCTTCTCTCTTGTGCAAAGTTTTTTTTGGTTACAAGTGATCCTTGGGCTATTATAGGGTTGATCAACAACTCTTATAGGGCATGGCCAAAGTATAAGTGGAAATACTATAAAAATATGAAACCAAAGAGATATATCTCCAATCCAGGCACACTCTAGCAAACTTTGTGCTTGTCATTGTCCACACACAAAAGTTATCAAACAATTGACAATATCTTCCGATCCTCATGTTTCATCATGCACCCAAACTAAAAGTATAACATTTGAAGTAGTGCTTCTAGCTCCCATCACATTCAACCAACAATAGGTAAAGGTAGAATAAATTTTAAAAATGAATTATTTCCATACTTGAGTCTATTTCATTTTTTAAATATCCTCTAATCGATTTCACACTCAAACCACGTCATTTAATACATTTTGAACCCAAATAAATTTTGCATTTATCTTTCACTTATTCCTAGTTAATTTTTCTTTAACTCAAAACCTTTCACTTTCCAAAGTGAACTTAATACAATTTTTCCTTTTTAAATCAGCATTTTTCCTAGTTTACCTTCAATAAAGACAAACATATGAAGGAACATAAAATATGTTTTACACAATAATAATTCATTTTTAATTAAATCATATATTTCATTTTTCCACTTAACAATATGAAATATATTGCAAGGTATTAAAAACTACAAATTCTATTCACATCCAACATAAATTCATTTCACAATCACACAATAAAATATAAAAAATGATTAAAATAATTTAACTCTAATGTAAAGCACCTTATTCCTAAGGTGAAAACATAAAAAAATAAACTTGTTTCAAACTATCATATAAATCATTTCACAAACACTTAGCAACATTATAAAAGCAATTAAGTGCAATTAGTCATATTAACTCTCAAACAACCTAGGGAAACACAAACACATTTTATGGGTTTTAACACAACTCTGAATCTATAATTAATTGATCCAAATATAATCTCACAAGGACACATAAAACTCATCATAACTCACAATTGAGTGAAAAACACAATATTTTTACTCAAGCCAATTGTCTCCAATTTATCATTATAGGGTGAATAAATGTGCCTACATAGTCAATGAAAACATCAAATATATTTACACATCACAAGATAGTTGAAACATAGTATATAGAAACCAATGTGATATTATCCAATAGAGGATATCAAAATCTACATATAACCCAGAATAATCTAGCACTAGCATGATTAAGAATCATAATGATAAACTTAGTCATATAAGCATAATCACATATAGTAGTGAAAATTGTGAAACTAAAACACTTCAAAGGCTAAGCATAAAAATTCACCCATATGAATCCAAAGTGCATCCATACACCTCGATGACATTACAAAACATCATCGGTAAGTGTGATATTTGTAACAAATCTCAACCAAGCAACAAAATAAGCTAGAAATACTTATGGTTTTACATGACTAGGATAGTGAAAGAGACCACATAGACCTATAAGGTGCATGTCACTTTTCATAATTTTATTACTTTTGTGTTGTATTCAATATTAGTATCATAATACAATAGCAGGTTCAGTATAAACAGCATTCAAAATTGTCTATAACATGTTACTACAACCAAGAACAATAACTAATTGGACCCTATAACATCAACAATGCATTTTTTAAATTGAAAGTATAAAAGTTATATCCAAGAGAATAAAAAGTTTTTTATTAAACCTAAGAATTTTTTGGTCTTTTCAATGTGGAGAAAAAGTTCTAAGAGGGTCATCCCACAATAATGGGTCTCAAACTTGGGACATCCTGATTTTCGCTTGAAATTGCATATTTTTTAGAAAAATTAATGATTTAAAACTTGAGGGGCTCCATCTAAAAGGTTTTAATTGAAAAGGGTTAAATAATACTCCTTAGATCAAACCCCCTTGGATAGAACCCATCTAGTATTAAATCATACCCACAATGGAGTCTCCTTCACACTTGTCAAAATGCTAATGAAAACCCACTTTTTCTTTACCTTTTGAGGGATCAAATAAATTCATTTAAAATTATGTTAAATGTAAGTATATAGTTCTTATTATAAGCTTTTCAAAAATCATAATTTTGAATATTTTTAATTTTATTATTATATATATTTTTTTTTGTGAATGTAGGTTTTTCACCAAACATCAAGTTATTTGTTTCACACACAAAAAATAGAGAAAAATAGAGAAAAAAAATAAAAAATATGTTTGCCCTAGGTATTGATGTCTTTGTTTCAAAAAAAAAATTGAATACATACAAAACAAGTTATGTGTTACAGCATACACCTATGTCCAAATTATAATTACTCTAGCTTTGAAAAATAATTAAAAAACAAATATGCAACAAAAAAAATGAAAAAAATCCATGCACTATGACTACATAGTGATGTTACAAATATATATATTTTTAAAATTATAATTTTATCCTTTCAATAAAAAAATTTGTGTTACAACATAAACATCATTTTTTAAAAATGTTGTTTACTATAAAAAATAAGTTATTAAAAGTCATGTAAAAAAATCACAATTTATTTTTAAATTTTAAAATGTATATTTAGAGTTTACATACAAATCTTCACAAATAAATAGTTCACATCATCTCCAAACTATTAATGATTTAGTTGTTGTAGGTTTCATAAAGTGAAAATTTGGTTAAAAAAAATATTGATTTCAATGTCCTACTTTAATCAAAAAGTGGGACACAATATTATGAATTGACCAAAAAATAAAACATTGTCATCTTAATTCTTATTGAAGTTCTAAAAAATTATTTGAAAAAAAAACCTATAAAGAATTAAAAATCTACAAAATAGATCAAACCACACTAAAAAAAAAAACTATTTATATGGGATCATAATCCCCACTAGGCATAAAGATAGAACATCAGTTAGCACAAACAATAATTAAAATAGTTTGAGAGCAAGTGGAAAGAAAACTTAGTAATCATCACTATAGTAAAAAAATTTACAAAATGAAATGCCTCTTCCCACAAGATAATGTCTAAGGATCATGTCAGCCAATAATTATCTAAAACCTTACTAAACACTTAGTAGTAGTCACATCCCTACTTATTTGATTATAGAAGCAACATGTGATAGTCCATGAAAGCAGTTTATGAGTCATTGAATCTCCAAAAGGATAATGTCCTCTCATGACCAAATTATTGCAACACTCAAACTAAAAACACATGAAAGCAATAAAGTGTGTGCATGCAATGTTACTACACTTATTAGGGCCATCTTTTATTTCTCCAAGAGAATAAGTGTGTCATAAGAACTTCTAGTCTAAGTGTCCAATTGAACAATTTTAAGAGTTTAATATATTATTATAATTTGAAAATATATTAGAGGATAAATTTGATAGTCGTATGATCATATAATTTTATCTCAACTTAAGATTTAAGGGCAACTTTATATTTATGATTTCTTGTGAGGCCCACTTATTTTCTAGTGACTTTATTTTTGTCTCTCAAATTTATGATGATGGACATTTATGGTGTTTATTATTATGATTATATTTTATTATTATGTTATTAGATAGAGTGAATTTCGATATTATGGTTAGATAATTTATTTTCATAACATTCTAAGGATGATTTAGTTAGCTAATGATTTTAGTTTTCTTACATTATTAAATTATTACCTAATTGATATAGAGATATTATTCTAACTTTATCATTATGAATGAACTTTGTGATATTATGAATCAGAAACAAATCATATGAAATGTTGTTACAGGAACTATATATGAGTGATCATGATCATTGGACTTAAGTTATTGTAATGATTATTGTTTAATTTGGTATAATTATGTTGATTATTGTTTTGACTATAGTGTACTAGTGCTATTTTAAATATGTATGTGATTCCATAGTCAATAAAATTATTTGAAGCTTCTCAAGAAAACCATTGTTGTGTACTAGTAATACCTCAACCTAATCCTATGATGGAACTAAAGTCTTAATTGTATGAAATGTGCTAAAATGTAATGTGATTTTTTAATTTGTTGTTCTAGGTGACTTATAGTCTTTTCCTCATTATTTTTTTGTAAAATTAAGTACTTGAGATGTTTACCTTTGGGTTGGGTACCTATTTATGTATAAATTTTATGTTTTTTTGTGAAATTTTGACCCTTCCTATCTTCCCTAGGAAGAAAATAGCGAACATCATTTATAATGGGAAGGTCAAGAGTCACCTCCTCTTGGGAAGAGGAAGAGCCATCTTACATTCTCTATTTGGATTTCTTTTGTAGTGGGAAAATGTGGGTGGGTCAGATAGGGTGTGCAAAGGAGTCGTCCTTGTTTTTCTTTGTTAGTAAATGTTTATTCGATTGTTGGAGTGTACAAACAAAACTTTGGTTTGAAAGAAGAAAGATTTGAGTAGGAGATTGGAAAGCATTTCTAAACTCTCGGAAAGCTATTTAGCTTTAGCTCTTTTAACTCTTGTAAATTAGTTACAATTTAAAATTTTATTCAATTTTTATTTTATTTGTGAATGAAATTTCTTGTGATTTTTTTTTGTTTGGTGTATATGTATGTGAGTGGAAAAGGGTGTCTATGTTGGGTTCAACTCTCCAAATCAAATTGAGAGCAACACATGTGTGGGGTTGAGAGAGGTGTAACAAGCCTCCTTTGGAAAAGAAAATGCAATTTCCTTGCAAAGGAAATATTGGCATGTGTCATAAATGTTTATATTTTTTTGGTAATGTATTGAAGTTGTGGTGTAATGATGCTATGCAATAGAGAATTGGGTGAGATGATGATTATTGATGCATAGTTATCCAAAGATGATTGAGTGATCATGATTATGGGAGACACATATTTCTAATGTGGGGATTATCACAATAATATTGAGGAGATATGACATTATGGTTTTGTCCCCAACGGAGTGTCCCCTCATATTCCCCTATAAGAAGGATTTGTTTAAGATTCATATATATTGTTCAATCCTTAAAAAGATATGTTGATAGTTTATTCTTTGTGCATATTTATTTGTGTATGTTTTATTTTGTGAAAACCTAGTTTCTTGAGAACCTCCTAGCTCAGGGGTGGATTTTTAATTAAAACCTATGGTTGGGAGGAGAGAGATTCCTCCACTGGTTGCATGCACATATTATTCATTATATCTAAATTTATAGGAGAATTTTAGAAGCAAACAATAATATTTGAAAGAGGATTAATTAAAACCTTCATGTGATATTGATTAATACTATTTGATTGCCAAAGAATATGTAGGAATGAATTTATCGTTGATCTTTAATTTGCGGTATAAAAAAAGAAATGATAAATTTTGTAGAAATATTGTGTTGAAATGAGAAATTTTGTACACATCATTTTGTTGTTATGTATATTTATTTCATAAAAAAATGTTTATGTTTTTTCTTAATAGGTGTTCATAAAAAATAAATTTATGATGCATGCTAGTAATTCTTTATTTTTTATTCCTTTGTTTCATTTGATTGAAAATTATAATGATGGCTCTCTGACATAAGTTATTGGAAGTTAATTTTTTGTATAATCCTTATTTATATTTTGAAATATTACTTGTAAATCATCTTATACAAGGAGTGCAAACAAAGAATTTGAGTTAGAAAATAACATCATTTTTTTATATTTATATTACAAAAAAGAAAATATATCAAATTGAAAATTATTCTATACATTCTATTTTTCTTTTCATTGAGGTGAAATGGTTTTGAAGGGACTAGAAACCCTATACATCAAAAAGACTAATGCAAATTGAATATAATAGCATCCCAAAAGGGAGTAAGACACGACTACAAGTAGGATGCTAAGCTTAAACCAACACGGCTACAAACAAAGCATTAAACAAAAGAATTCCCAAGGATCAAGCCTAAATAAAGTTAGACCCAACTATATTCAATCTCACACCCTTCACTCTAGTGTGAGATTGGGAGATAACTTTGGGAGGACGTTTCTTTTTCCTTTGTATAATTCTCCAAGAAATATTATCAAATAACTATCATGAGAGAAAATTGAAGTTGAAACAAAGTCGATGGAATAGTAGACTAAGCAATCAAAGTAGAAGGTGGGTGGAACTCACTAATGGAATTGTATGGAGCAAAAGGAGAGGGACTCACCAAAGTTGCACCAAATGCACAAGAAACCTCCTCAAGAACCACAGGGGAATGCAAGGAGAGGAACCAACAACCTAATAAGATTCATCTTGAGAGGAATCATCAACCAGGAAGCTAGAAGCATGAATACTCAAGTGATCCACACAAACATTCCTCCACCAAGCCATCACGCCCTTGCAACAAGAGAGTGGGAAATCAAAACTCAAGTAGTCAATAGCAAGCAATATCTATATCTCAAGGGGAGACCCTCGTAGTCAAGTATTGAGTCCAAGGCCTATCCCCCATCATCCAAACAATATATGTGTGAAGAAAATCATAGATATCAATGTCCACTAGAATACCAGAAAGCATAGAGTGGCCCATGTAGGAAGTAGTAGAGTTAACTTTCAAGAAATGACTAGTAGCATTGTTAGTGGCCTCATACCAAGAATCTTCCCAAAATTGGAGAGGAATATTTGGAAGAAAAACCCATACAAATATAACATTGAGAAATTTAGAATTAGGGTTGACCAAGAGAGAGTACTCTCCCCACATCCAAAGCTTACTGTCAAGCACCAAATCCCTATCCTTTGAAGAAGCAAAAGATGTAATGAAGAAACCCCTAAAACAAGGGAAAATCTCAATATTACCATTGATGAGAGGCTTCCATGAATCCAAGATCCAATTGTGTAAATCAAGAAGGGAGGGCCAAAAAATTTGGATCTACAAACCAAGCTCCAATGGGGATAAAAATCTTCTTGTAAAACATGTGCTAACCACAAACCACCATAAGGGAGGATTGTGCATAAGGGCCACAATTTATCTCACATAGGACATGTAGGAACCCCTAATCTCATAATGATTACATAGGACTATTGGCCACTAGAACCCAAAGAAACAACCTTCACTCTAGCAACAACCCGATCACCTAAAAATCCACCATCATTGAAATAGAATTTGGCAAAGGCTTGGCTTTATTACCATCACCAAAAATCAAATGAGCCCCAACACCGTAAATAGAAGCATTTTGTGAAGACAACAAGGAACTCGCTCTCAACACAACCCTACCACTAATGGAAGGATTGCCACCAATGGTAGGCAAGACATGGGGAGCAGAAGGCTCCTTCATGCAGTGAGATCCCGAAGTAGTTTGAATGTCATCAAAAATACTTTTTGCATCACTAAATAGCCAAAAACCCAATCCACTAGCAACTAAGTAAGTCACACAAAAAAACTTGACCAATACCATCACCCAGGGTCAAAAACTCTGAAGCCAAAAGCAAGGGTCGTGTCCAATCATGATCTATCCCAAATGAAAGTCCTCTTGTTGTACATTCTATTTTGTTTCATATAAAGAAAATAATTAATCACATTTCCTTTTACTATTGTAAAAACCTAGAAATTAGAATATACACAAATTTATTTGCATGTTAATAATCTAAATTTGAAAGTTTATTTTTAGTGTGTATATAAATATTTATACATATATTTATTAAAATAAAAATGTAGTTGAAGAATGATAACATTATCGCTACTAATTATAGTCCCGATTCATATTATAAACAAGTTTTCTTAATGGTATGGTTGTTATGGGTGTGGGGTTTGGGAGGCCCCAAACTGATAGTTGTAGCAAGTGTTTCTTATAGGATTTGAGACCCCCGACCTTAAAGGAATCATGCCTCCTTGGGGTGTCACCTCAAAGAGTCCTTCCCCTTAATTTTCGCCATTAATGTCTTCCCTCTATTATTATAATAAAAAGATGTCATTATTACATAAAAAAATTTAAATATCTACTAAGTCAAAACAAAAGCAAAAAAAAATATTAAATATTAATCAAATTAAATCATACATTATTCTAGATTTTAATAGATCCATGAAATTTGTGTAACCATTAATATATAAAGAGAGAAAGAGGATAAGTTGAAAGTCATTAATGATTGGAGAATCTCTATTTGAATATTACCTATAAGATGTTAACTTCTATGAACTAAAATTATGAACAATTCCTTGTGGAAATCCCTTGGATCTGGAAAAAAATGAGATAGAATTTAGAGAAACACTCTAGAGCTTGCAAATATAGAAGAAAAAATGAATGAAATACTTTTTAAAAATATTTACACTAGTTGTCAAGGTGCCCTAAAAATACGAGAATTATTTTTTTATTTGTTGATTTCTCATTTACTCACTATTTAAAGGATATGCGTTTATCTTTATTTTATTAATTTGTTTATTTGATAATTAAATTAGCTAAGAATGTTTTAATATCATGATAGTGTTAATAATGGAGATTGGATTCAATTTTAGAAATTAGTTTTAAGTTTTTGAAAATCTTGAATAAATAATAATTCAAGTATTTGTAATTTTCTAAGATTTTTGTATTTTAAAGAGTCTAAATCAAAATTCATTGAGGTAGTTTATTTAATTATATTTCAAGTGATATTGTAATCTATTGAGTTTTTCATATTTTTAAATTTGATTTTTTATATTGCTATCATTCATTTCATTACGAGTTATTAAGTAAAATATTTTCAATATTTTGATACTCGTCATTATAATATTGAAGGAAATTTTGAAAAAAAAAAGAAAATTGTATTATTCTTTAGTGTACTATCACCAAAAGAAAGTTTGGGCATAACATTTATAAGGAGAGATATATTTAAACCCTTTATGAGTTTTAGAAGAGGGCGTAGACATCTATTTTTTTTAAGTTACAATTTTCTCTATTTCTTTCTCACAAAAATGATTCAATCTCATTTTATTATTGGTCCACATGAATTTCACTAGGTAAAAAATAATTGTCTATTAATTTCACCCTATTTTCAAATCATAGATGATTCTTCACTATGATATCATCAAATCAATAAGTTAAGCAAATTTTTCATCTTGACAAATTTGTTCTTCTATATTGTTTAATATGTTAACCTCAACCCTTACTCGTTCTATTTTTAGTCTTATGATGAATTCGTTATCAAAATATCTAAGCTAATTATGAATATTTTGTAACTAAGTGCTTCTAGTTGTAATTGTGTGGGACTTTTTGCATCAAAATTTCATATCACTGTTTGATCCATCGTCATAACATTCTCTCTTCTTCCTAATGATGTGGATCATGAAGTGTGATTTGAAACCTCGATACAAAAATTCCCACAATTAGAGCTAGAAGCACTCTCTTACATTCCCATAGACTATGGAAATATCATGTCCTTAACAGATGATTTTGTTGTTGATGTGAAGAAATATAAAGGAGACATGTCATCTATGAGATGGTGATCCTTGAAAGAAAGATGTTAATTGTACCCTAATATTCATGGGCAAGCTTGTATGGCCAATATGAAGTACAAATATGTATCCATATCATAAAGAAATTTTTAATTTCTGATCAATAAATCTTTTCATAGATTTCTTGCAATGTTACACTAATTGCACAAATATTGTCTTTGATAGGCTACTTTTTTGGTAAAGTTAGAAATGTTATAGGAAATATGATGGTGACCCTTGTAAAAAGATGTTAATTGCACCCTAATGTGCACTAGTGAACCTATATCGCATATAAACATCCATTCATATCATAAAGAAATATAAAGTTTCTTACTAATAGAGCATTTTGCAGATTTTTTGCAATGTTATATAGATACACAGCTCAACCCCATGAAAACTTGGGTGTCTATGAAAAACAAGAATGGGTTCCCCTACACCATAAAAAAACAAGTCATTTGCAAAATGGTAATGTGCTCCCCACACCACCTCCACTAGAGGGGAAACATTTTCAAGACATTCCCCTTGTAGAGGGGGAGTATTTTTTATTGATAGATAGTGTTCCTCGGGGATGCACTCAAAACTACAAAAAGCATGGTGTTTGTAAAACAAGGACATGTCCCTCTAATGTCCATCCCACCACCATCACCAAAGGGGAAACATCCTCGAGATCTCCCCTTTATAGAGGGGACATATTTTTTTTTAATGATTGTTTTTTTTAGATTTATTGTAGTATTCCACAAGGACACATTCCAAGCCCCAAAAATATGTTTGCAAAAAGATGTGTCCTATCATTCCCCACACCACAACCACTAGAGGGGAAACATTTTTTTTAATGATAGTTCTTTTTTAGATTTATTGTAGTATTCCACGAGGACATGTTCCAAACCCCAAAAATATGTTTGCAAAAAGATGTGTCCCCTTATCATTCCCCACACCACAACCACTAGAGGGGAAACATCCCTAGGACATTCCCCTTTAGAGGTGATGTTTATGATATGACCCCCTATTGAGGTTGTTGAAGGGACAGTGGGGAGTCAGTTAGAAGGCATGGAAACTCCATTAAGTTCCTCGAATGTCTCAAAAATTGAGACATACCCACTAATTTTCTTTTCATGATAACAATTTTGATTTATGTCAAAGTTTTGAATAAACACGCAACATAATTTTGCATGCACAAATGGTTGGCCTTGGAAGAAAAAAGGAATATTTACATTGTATTAGATGCAAAATAGACTACTAAAACAATTTTTTTTTTTTTTGTTTACTCATATGCACTCTCTAATCTTTAACTTTAGGAAGTTGGTGTTCAAATATTTCAAAATTTGTCACTAACACCTCAGACTTATTAGAGAGCAAATAAAGTAGCAAGGGTGGGGGATGGTTAACGTTCAGCATAAATTGAGAAATATAGCATGTATGATGAAGGTCCTTGTGGATGTTATCCCTCAAACCCACTAGAGGCTCTCGCTCTCTCTATATATATATATGTGTGTGTGTGTGTGTGTGTGTATATGTACATCTCTCTCTCTCTCTCTCTCTCTCTACATATGTGTATGTATATATGTACATATGTATGTATATACATAGATATATGTATATGTATGTATATATGTATATTATAAGTACGTGTGTGTTCTTTAAAGATTTGGTTAAAATGAGGACAAAAACATTGGGATGAAATTATGGAATATAGCATGTACATTGGAAAAAACATAGGGATGAAATATGTATGATGAAGGTCCTTGTGGTCTATGAGGGGTGTTGTCCCTCAAACCTACTAGGGTCTCTCTCTCTCTCTCTCTCTCTCTCTCTCTCTCTCTATATATATATATATATGCGTGTGTGTGTGCATGCAATGAAATTATAAAATGTAACATGTACGTTAGAAAAAACATTGGGATGAAATTGTGAAATATAGCATGTATGATGAAGGTCCTTGTGGTCTATGAGGGGTGTTGTCTCTCAAACATACTAGGGGCTCAACCTCCCCCGCACCTCCGCGCTCTCTATAGCCAGCCACCATCCAAAATTTGGATCCATGGTCCCCATCCCAGAATCTGTGGAATATACATTTCATGTCCTACTTGATGTGATACTTGGTGGTTGCGTAGATGAAGGTCCTTGTGGTCTATGAGGGGTGTGTGAGATATAGCATGTATGATGGTGGTCCTTGTGGTCTATGAGGGGTATTGTCTCTCAAACCTACTAGGGGCTCAACCTCCCCATCCCTAACCCCCTTCCCCCACCAACCCTCCCCTCCCCTCCCCCTCCTCTCTCTCTCTCTCTCTCTAGCCAGCCACCATCCAAAATTTGGATCCATGGTCCCCATCCCAGAATCTGTGGAACATAGATTTCATGTCCTACTTGATGGTTGCGTAGATGTTTACAAACAGCTTTGTTGCTCGAACAAAAATATCTTGTGCAACATAACAAAAAGTGTAACTGCAGTAACAATTCCTGCACCGTAAGTCACTTCTGGTATTCAACAAACAATATAAATGAGTATAGTTATATTTGTAAATAATTGGAAAATATTATTTTATTGAAAGAAAGATGCTTATCTTGCACATAAATAAAGCAATATAAATGCACAACATATATAAAGTAAGAACTCGAATTTATACCATACTGTACAGTGAACAAATACCATGTAGTACCGGTGAAATTGATGGAAGGGAGCTTTCTTGATGGGTTGGAAACGAAAGACTTTATGCATCAACCTCTCCCTTGTCCATTAATCGATGACTATGGCGAAAGGAAGAAGGAATCAATAATAGTGAAAGTCTTGGGATTACAAATACAACCAAATGTATCTTTGGAGATGAACCTTTAATACAGAGAGACCTGGTACCAGAAACTGGACACGAATCTATGTTACTCTACATTTTAGTCACCAGAGAACAATGCTCA
>VDFB02157409.1:0-12691 GCA_007258455.2 Sequoia sempervirens | reverse complement strand
TCATCTTTCACCGAGAGTTCATGGTGACTTCATTTTCCTTTGCCCCAAGCTCCTACTTCACTAAGACCTTGGCCTGTCGGCCAGACCTGATGCATTCGTCGAGACTTCATGGCGAAGAGAAAAATCTCCCACTGATGTATGGATCCCCCTGCCGCTAGTCGATGAGACATAAAGATCTCACCAAGACCTTTCTCCAAAGGAGATTCCTATGCTGATGGGAATTCAGAGGAATTGGGATCGGGCTGCGGACTCTCCTCAGGTCTTGCCGATAGGGCAAATGACGCTACCATAGAAAGCATCAGTTTCAAGTAAGACATCTGGAAGGTCTTTCTAACTTTCTCCTTAAAGGAAAATTATGTCAAACTTGACTAAGGCCGACCTTTCAACTGAACTCCCTAAGGAATACCATCACGTGCGCAATTTTTCCCTTGTTGTAAATGTTCCATTTGGCCTTCTTGAACATCTGAAACACAATTTGTCTTACCGATTAAACCCGTAGATGAAAATTGGTAACAAACACAACACAATTACACTACCCTTGATTCAGTAATAGTGACCCCTCTAATATTTGACACTTTATAATCGCAGTGTGTAGGCATGTATAATTTGAAGAAAAAAATGATATTTTATAATACTAGTACAAAATCAACTTCAATGGATCAAGAAATAAAAACTAACCACTTAAAAAAACAATACTCAACTTTTAGTTGTGAATTGAAAGTTATGTCAATTTTAATGATTTGCCTCTATGCCTAAAATTACATAAAAAAAATTAATGCCTTTACAAAAATTACAAATGATTGCAAATAATGTGCTTCTCCAATTTTGGAGAGTTGAATTTTAAGCCCTCTTGGGCTAGAAAGAACCAAGGGATAGAATTCCATTTGACCAAGAGCTTAAGTGACTAGAATGATGTCACCCCCTCTCCGAGTTTCTTAAGTCATCAAATTTTGTCATTTTCACAAAGAATAGTGTAGAAAAACATCCAAATTAATTTGACGACCATCACAACTTTGCATGCACATTTTACAAATTTCAAAATTTAAAATATAGGCAGATTTCCAAGGAAAAAAATTCCAATTCAAATTTCAAAAAAATAAAATGAAGCCCGATCTACTTGGCCAATCCGCCATGAACCAGCACTAACAGAAAAACTCGCACCTGCAAATTTTAAATGCCCATGAAAATGAATGTGCCGCCAAAATTGTAGGTCGCGGCCAGCAAATTGCTCCTAAATTGTAGGTCGACTTGCATTTGTAAATAAATTCTACCACGGAATTCATATACCAGCAAATAAACTGCAAATATTTGCCATTATTACTTCACAAAATCCGATTTAAAGCTCAGTTCACAGATGAAATATTAGCTTATTTCAAATGCAAATGGAGCCGATTCAAGGAAATTCACCAGATTGAATCAAAATTTATGCAAATGTTAGGCCGATTTCTACAAATTTGAGCAGATCTATTCAAATATTTAAAAATAACCAAAGATTTGTAAATATTTGAAAATGAACAAAAAAATATCTACAGATTTTGTGCAAGAGACTTCAAATATGTGCAAATTAAAAAAAATTGAGCAGATCAACAAAAATATTGTCAAGTCAATTCAAATTGTACATAAATTTCAAACCAATTTAACAGATTTGACATGAGTTGAGCTTCAAAGTGTAAATATTTACATAATTTGCATATCTCTCCTCAAATTTTTTATCTTTACACCAAAAAAACGAGCAAACCACCATAGATCCACAATCCTTTCAAATCCATGATATCGCACAAAACCTTAGCCCAAATGAATGCAACTCATAAAACAAACTAATGCATTTTCATTTGCACAAAAAATAGCTCTAATACCATGTAAAAATTAAACTAGGAGAATGGGAAAAAATGGAAACAACAATTGAAAGCAAATTGCAGCCATAGAAGATGCATTAGAAGATGATTTATGCATTATGATTTAAGGTACATATATAAGGAAATTTGGGCAACCAAATTCCCAATTTGGAGGGAAAAATTGTTAAACCTACCAACCTATCTAACTACCTCTGTAACCAACTCACCACATAAGCAAGCTACCACCTAAGCATGATTATACACCAACAATTTTGATCTATGTTGATGTCATATTTGTAAAACAGGTCTTTTAAAGTGAACTAGAAATTTATGATCTCCAAATGGTTCAATTTGGTTGGAAGTAGATCTAGTCCACAAGGTGACATCATGATGATGTCATTTTGAACTTTATGCAAGTAATTCTAAGAGAACTTGAAATTTGTGCATTTTTTTAAAGAGTGGGTTCAGTAAGGCATCAAACTTCCACAAACCTTAAATCAAGTTTAGAATTAATTATTGTATATAGAAATTCAAATGAACCATAAAGTTAACACTCAAAAGTTCAATTTAGTTGCAGGTTGAATCTCCCAAGAAAATAAATTGGCTTTATAAATTGTTCAGGTGTGGGAAATGTTAAGTGAACCAACACTTCATTATTCGATTGCATACAATTCACTAGTAATTGAAACTTTTGTAGGAATGAATATTGTGAGAAAATCCAAGTGAACTTACCATGCGGGATTCGGTTATACTACTAACTTTGAGCTAGTAAGGAAGATGAAACCCATAAGTGAATAGCTCGTTTATTTCAAATAATTTTGATAAACTTCAAAAAGTAACCTTGGTTAAATTTTCATGCTCTTTCGATCTATGATAGAGTTTTAACCATATGAAAGACCAATTTTTAGGAACTTTGGGAATCTTGGAATTCACTGAAATTTTAGGGCAAGGTAAAGAAAAGAAAAATAAAAGGGGGTCCTTATTTTTCTAAAAGAAAAATGGGGCGTGTTGTGAAGACACACAACAAAGGGGAGGATAGTCATGCTAGTTGATGTGAGAAACATAATGTTTTATGTAGAACTTGAAATTATGAATCATAGTATAGAGACTATGGTGATGATGCATCTCATGCATAAAGGGCTAACTCAAAAGTACAAAAAATAAAAATCATACCTCGACACATCTTGAGGTATTTGACATCCTTGGAGAGTATTGTATTGAGATAACCAAACAAACACAACACACAAAATTACAAGACCATGACCTGGTTTACACCATTCAAGATGGATCATAATATAAAGGATTGTGGTTACCTTGATGAGGTGATGCGGGACAAAAATATTATAAAAGATAAAATTAATAGTCAACTAACATACAATAGTTTATTACTTTCTAAAGTTTGAAAATAATTAGGATGATGATGATGATGATTCCTAATGTGGGGAATGATATATCCCACGATGGAAAAAATATGATGATTCCTAATGTGGGGAATAATTATCCCTTGACGGAAAAATATATGAAAAATAACAAAAAATAATAAAACATGGATGCCATAGTGGCAAATGATTTAACCAGTACATGTTATCAAGGTTGTATAAAGATCTAAATTTGTGTTTTAAAGTTTAATGTTGCAAGTGCTAATTTTATGGTGAAAATTACGTAATTCCAAAATACTTGTGAGTGCATTAAATTCAAGACTAATAAAGGTACTCATTTGAGATGCTAAACAAGCAAAAGGGAGAATTTCAAAAATACATTTTCCGAAGACACATTCACCTACCCCTAGCATAGGATAATATCTATAATATGAAGTGGAAAAGAATAGGAACAAGGTGTGAGACTAATAAATTAGATGGGAGGAAATATTGATAAGAGAAAGTATCATGAAGAGGACTTGAAGGATAGCAGAGTCTAGCTATACACATGGTTCCTATGAGTGGGTTTTCAACATGGTGTTTGTCCAAGGTGCCACAAAAAGTGGTTTTCACCAAAGGATGAATTTTTTTAATTTTTGGTTGGGATGCTTTATATGCTAAGTATAGAAATTTTTATGTGAACAATATTTAGGGATTCATAAATCTCTTAACCATCTAGACTATCCAACTAATAAACACCTAAACCATACTTAGCAATGATAACATAAGGACCTAGCCAATTAGACTAAATTTTTCTTTTTTTTTCATACTTATAATTAGTATTTTGTTGATTCTCTTTAAGGACAATATTTCCAATCTCAAATCATCAAGATTTGATTCTTTTACCATAGATTTAGTGGACATAAATTTTATACTTATAAGTTATTCAAGGAATTGAGGTGTTTTTCATCAACTCAAGCTCATGTAGTTGAGAAATCCTATACTCCTCATCATCAATGAGGTCACACAAAAAGATGGACAATAATGGTAATTTGATCTCAACTATCAATATTATTTTAGATTGAAATAATAGGGAATACCTAGTAGCACAAGGAGTACATATCCTAGTGTGGTAAGCCTATAGGTTAGGATGGAGATGGAGATGCAAATCACAACCAATAATAGTGAATTTTTTCTTGAGGATTTTGAGAAAGATTTTATTACTTGCTTCTACTTGACTTATGATTTGGTGATAATATAGAGTGGAACAATGATGTTAAATATGGAAACACTCATATAAAGTGCAAACTTCATTGTTTTTAAAGAACTTATTATTTGTGACAATGGTAGCAAGAATGTCATAATGAAAATTAATGTGATGGAAAAATTCATTACCCATAGAGTACGTGAGAGGGATAGCTTCAACCTACTTAATGAAATACTCAATCATAGTAATGATGAACTTGTGACTATTAGAGGAGGAGTAATTTTTCCCAATGAGATCAAGGTCCCATTAGAAAAAGGGACAAGGAGTAGTGGTAGATTAAATGTTGTACCAAATGTTTGGATCAGCAGTCTATGTGTGATAGGCTATAAACTATTTACCATATTGTGAGGCATAATGTTCCTTGTTGGGCTAGTAATAACATATTCATGAAAGCTTCTTAGCTAGGATCATACCACTACAATGAGCACCGAAATACCATCGTGAACCTCATTAAGTAAAATATTACCCCTCTATTGCATTTAAAAACCTTAGTAAAAACCATCAAAGCCTCTTAAATATAAATTATCGCCAAGGATAGTGAAATTAGATGTGTGTTGAGGGAATGTTTTGTATAATAATTTGTGTGAACTTGGTTAGGTGATAAGGGTTTGGTCTACAAAGATAAAGAAAAAGAAGTGTAAATATTTATTAACAAGGTGAATCAAGAGAAGCCTGTGTAATCTCACATATAAGTTTAAATTATAGAGATCAGAGCCACTAAATATTAAGTAGAAAATTCTTAACCAAAACTCCTTGTGTGAGCCTGTTCCAGGAGAGGATGCCTAAATTCCTTGGGAGTCATGCAGCATTTGGTCTTTTTCATTACATCCCGAGAACCCGAGAATGTTGTTCAAAAAAGAATGAATGTAAAGAAAAAAACTATCGCTGCTTGGGGATAAGTTTATGCTAAATGCATTGTCCAGTGATTGTGGTTTCAAATTGCAAGAATGTTTAAAAAAATTTGGGAATTGTGCTTCCAGCTGAAGTAGACTTAAGCATTAGATGACACTGGCCACACTTGAAGAAAATATGATAAAGAATAGTACTGATAAAAGGAATCTAAAGGGTGTAGAAGGCCAACATTCTAATATGTATTTCCCAGTGATAGCTGTGGAATATGGGCACAAGGATCCTAAAGGTTGGGATGTGGTTCTATAAGAGGTACCTTAGCTAATTGATCTATGATAACCTATTCTTTTATTAAATGTTAGCATACTTATTCAATATTGAGTTCACTTAATAACATTACCCACTTAGCCATATGACCTATAAGGAATTATTTGAATAAGATTTATTTGAGTGGGTTAAGTTTTGAAATGATATTTATTGTGTAACTAAGAATGTAGTATCATATTTTTTATGAATAAAATATGAAGTTACTAAACATACCCATTCCATGGTTGTATAGTTAATCTCATAACCCATGAATGTTTGACTATATATAATAGATTGTTCTCTCGTGACCCTCCTCATCATGTTGTGCTAAGAGTGCCCCCAAGGTAACTAATGTAGGTAATATATACAAAACTAAGGGCTTGTTTGGTATAGGAGTTGTAAGAATCAATGAAAATATAAGATATTCTTTAATTCTATAAAAATCTTGTTGGAAAGAGTCATACAATTGAAATTTGTTTTTATTATTAAGAAGATGAGAGAATGGTTAATATTTTTCAATGTTTTGTGCTATAAACCTTCTAACATCTAATATCTTTCCTTAAAACAATGAAGATATTTTAAATTATAAGGAGGTGGCATGTCCATGATAGTAGTAACCTTACCAAGATCAACCTCTATACCTCATTAAGAGACAACAAATTCTAATATTTTTCCTTGTGTTACACCAAAAACATATTTCTTGGGATCAAGATACACATTATATATTTTCTCAAGAAATCAAATAGACGTTCAATGACATAGATATGTTCTCTTATACTTTATTTTCCTAATAGATCATCTACATGGTCTTCCATAATTTTCTGGATTATGTCATGAAATATAATTAGCATTTCCCTTTGATAAGTATCCCTATTATGCCTTGCACACACACCCCACTAAAAGCGAGGACCCCCCTCTTTTATTTTGTTTGGTTTTCTTTCTTTTTGGGTCTTAGGTTAGGTCTTTTTAGGTTGGATTTTCCTTTTTGGTTGGGTGCTTGTTTGATTTTAAGTCTTTGTTGCATTTAGGGTTTAATTCTTGTGGTTTTGGAAGTTTGATAAGGTGGGTTCTTCTTAAATCCCTGTAGAGTCGAGTGGACCCCAATTTTTTGTAAAATCTAGGAATTTTCATTTTTGGAGATTTGGGGCATATGCAACCTCATCTAGGGTCTCCTTCATTTCTTTGCATAAGTTTTCTTTGGTCATAGTTGCACAAGATGGTAAGTGTTGAATTCTTGCAAGGTGGTATTAACTAGTAACCTAAGGTTGAGGGAGTGTCAATTTTTGTAAGATTCAAGAGGTCATATTTTCCACAAAGGATTGAAGGTTTCAATTTTTCTACAAAGATCTCTATGCTTTAAAATTTTGCAATAAAATATCATGTTAAAGCTTGTTATTCTTGTATGGTGTTTATTGTGGATAAATTTTGAAGGTTTTAAGTAATTAAATGGACATAGTAATGGTAAAAAAACTATCATTTAAGGACTTGTTTAAGTGATACAATTGAGAGTTATTAGGGTGGCTCATTTATGGTCTATTTTTCAGGTTTCATGGATAGAATTACTAAGATGAAGTAAAAATTCAAAGGAATAGACCCAACTACCAGAATTACATCTAGTTGGATTATGGTTGGGGATACCAACCTAGGTAATGTGGACATGGAAGAATTCAAAGATAGAATATTTGGGGTTCAACAAATAGATTTGATGAAGAAGATAGTTCAAAGTGGGATAGCTCAAGCTATTGGTTTCTCTACTGATGTGTAGTGTCTTGAACTCATAATGGAAAGCAAGAAACATTATCATAAGGATTCTCACAATATAATAGTTGTTGATGGGATAGTGATAACAAATCTTTATGTTGCCTCTATTGCACAAACCTTTGGAATACCATCTTTTTCAACCATCAAAGAGTAGGCCATAGGGATATTTGATGAAGATCTAGATGAATGCATGAAAATTTTAAATGAGATGTGGATGAAACATCCCAAGGCTTCCACTAACAAGTTGGTGAAGAATTTATACAAGAGTGACTTCATTACTGAAGTTAATGACTTGGTAACTGTCCTAAGTAGAGTGATGGGAATCAACTCAACTTCCACATTCGAGAATTGGATGTTCTACTATGTGGATGAAATCTTGAGGGGACCTACAAAGGAAATACATAGGCTCAAATAATCAGTGATATCATACACCATCAATTTTCAAGAGTGAAGAAAATTGTTATATTCAATATGACTTCATACATAGTGTACCTGTTTGCTGTAAATTTTAGGTGGTGCTATGTCTCCATGGTTGTTTGTAGTGATTCATGGAAATATGTAATCATCGTTATATGTTTTCTCTTGCTACATTTTTTAGCATGAATGTAATGGAGGTTTGATGAAGTGTGAAAGAATCTAATATATTGCAAAGGATTTGTAATAATCATTCCTTTATTTCATGTGGGTCATTGTAGTTCTGATTATAGATCATTAAGTTTGTTTATTGCATGGATGTAATCTTTTATTTTCATGATAATGAGGATCTACATCTATTGGATTTTTATCTTGTTACATCTCTTTCCTCTTTGTTACGTAAGAATATATTTCCCAATATAGTAAGCATCAGTCCATATTGGCGAAGGTCCAATCAACCCTCATTTTAATACCCTCTATTCTAGTAGTATAGGAGTAGGAGTAGTTTTGTGCATTCATGGCCCCAAACTATAACTAGGGACACATCTTAAGTAAACCTTGAATAAATTCATCTCATGTGGATCATGCTTGCACATGTTAATCAACTGTATATAGGTTATTATTGTTAGTATTATTTGACCTAGTGACAACTTTGGGGTCAAGTATGAAATTGGGTTTGGCTACTAACATTTTAGTTGCTCATTCTTTTTAATGCAAATATTTTGTTAAGACATGCCTCTAAGAACACCCTCCTAGTTTTAATTTGATCTCAAAGCATAGGAGAGAAAACCCACTCTCGTAAAGTTAACCTTCAACTCTCCAACACCCTCCTAAGTCTAAGATAAGCTCAAAGCATAGGAGAGAAACCCACTCTCTTAGAGTTGACCTTTCCTTTGCATACTATTCAAGCCAAATTATTCACATCATAATGCACAAAATGTAAAAAAAATTCACAAAACATATATATAAATCACTTATATTAGAGGATTGACAATAAAAAGTTCACACATGGGTTCATGGAGACTCTAAAGTAACATAATGGAACTGGTGCAAAGCACCTTGTTGCTCCATTTTATGAATTTGAGTCTAGTAGGTTGTTTTGGTCATGAAAATGTAAAATAAGGCCATGTTGTGCCATTTTGTAATGTTTTGTGGTCTTTTGAGTCATTATGTGGTCATTGAGTAAAATGTTGCAAAATTGTTAAAAGTTGTCATGTGAAATATTGTAAAAGTGCAAAATTTAAAAAGTGGAGGGAAGCCCAACAATTATGGGAAGTTGTAAGGTAGTTTAGGCGTTTTAGGAAGTTGGAACAGTTAGGAGAATATTTAAATAAGTGTGATCCATCGTTGAGAAGGTTGTTGAAGGATTTTGAAGGAGAAAATTCAATAAAATATCTCAGTTTTCTTATTATTTTTTGTATTTTCCATCATTCCCAGCTTGTGTACGGACCTGTACAATAGGTTTTTTCTCCAAGATGCATTTGAATTGTTAGATATAGGAGTTAAATTTATTTCAAAGTTGGTGTGAGGAATTTGTGTTAAGATCCAAGCATTTGAGAGGTAGATTTCTGGAAGTGGTATGAAAACAGGGGTTTTAAAGGTTTGAAGGTTAGAATGTGTTAAAAGGCCATTCCACCTTTATGTACCAATTGTTTCTTGGTGGAATGGGCCTGGTAAGGGTATTTTTAGGTGTAGGAATAGATATTTAAGTTTGGGAAAGGATATTTGGTGAAGAACTCCACGATGCCCTGTTGAAAACTCAGAATATAAGCCTTTAAAACAAGGCTAGAGAGGGTGAATTGAAGAAAATGATTGAGAATTAGATAGAAATTGAGGAAATTAGAGTGAGTAGGTGTATTTTGATATTTTTTGAAGGTCTGCAAGGTCAGGAGGGGTCAATTGTGTGAAATGGAAAGAAGCCCTAGTTGAACCAAGTGTGCAAAAGGGCGAAGTTGGTAGGTTTTGTGAAGGAAGTGTCTAAGAATCTTGGGGGAAGCATTATTGGAGGATGAAATAAGCTTGTGCAGACAGAATACGGTCTGTTGGAAGTGATTTCAAGATTGTGAGAGGTTTGGGCATGTGATTTTCAATAAGCCCTAGCCAATTGGGAGAAAAGTGAGGGTTTTATGAAAGTAGGTCGTAGTGAGTGATTTTGAACCTAAAAGTTGGATATTCTGGTGTTTTGGAGGTAGTTTGAAGACTTCTTAGTGGTTTCTTGGGTTGGTTGTAAGTTTTAAGGAGTGTCTCTTTGTAAAAGAGGCCTAATTCAAGGCTTAGGTCAACGTAGAAGCACAAGGTTGAGGGTTTTGTTTCAAAAGAGTCTCATGGGGTTTTGAGACATGTGAGAGTAAGGGTTAAAGGGTGTCTAAAATGAATGGGGATTGGAGAGATTGTTTGGAAAAGTTGAAAGTTATGTCAAGAAAAGTAGGCCTGCTGACCTACTAGGAAGATTAGGCTGAAAATTGAAACAAGCCTAGAATTGAGTTTGTGAGAGAAAAGTGGGTTGGAATCACTTTGTATGGTGAATGTGAGTTGTTTTCCATCCCTTCATTGCATCAGGAACCAAGTAACCAAGACTGAAGAGCCAAATCATTGAATATAACCAAGTTCATAGAATCAACAACTAAGATTATATAGTGAATAACTAGGATCATAGAGCCAATAACCATATAACTAGGTAGAATGATGGTATCAAGGTTGTCCTTTTAAGAATCATCCATATATTTATAAAGTACCTTTTTTCTTGTTTGTGTAAGGGGGTTAGTCTCCAAGATAAATTTAAAATCACATTCATAGCATAGGGGGAGATTGATTGTGATTGTCCTATTTTCATCTATAACAAAAGAATATTTCATACTATCACTTCCCTACATAACTCAATAGGGAACACTATAGGATATGGTGGTATATGATGGGCACAATACTTAACATGGAACCAATAGATTCAAACACCAAAGAAAAGAATCATAGCTACCAAAATTCAAGAATAACATAATAAAAGCAATTAAATTCCATCGCAAAAATAAAATGGTTGTCAAGATATAAATAATAAGATAAAAATGTAAAAAAAATAGTTGTGTTATAATAAAATCTTAAATATGTGGCTAAGTTATTCAAACCAAGATAAACTATCTTAGGAAAGGTGTCTTGACTTTGCATCCTAATGTTATGAACACAAAAATGTAAAATTTGAACCGAAGATCACAAAAATATAATTTCTAGGCTATAGAGGTTGATTTTGGCTCCAAAAAATATCAAAATAAGCTTTAATTGAACAAATGGGGTACAAAAACATGGATCTCTTTGAGACCTTCAAATTTAAAAAATAAATGAGTTAGGTTGACTTTCCAAATCAAAAGTTATGGCCTCTAAAATTTACATCATTACATTAGAAATGTGAGAGCATCTATGACAGATAAAAGATTTGTAAGAGAGAGTTACACTTATTGAAAGATTTTATGATGTATGTCATAATAGTTCATAAGGTTTCTTTGAATGGAGATAATGGAAGCAAAATGGAGTTCCCAAGTTGGTGAGTGGATTATAAAAAGTTTATGATGTTTGTAATGAATATATTATTTTAATATTGAGAGTCATCTTAGGTTTTAGGTGTTGGATTTTGACTAAGGATTTGAGTGCCACAATTTGGATGGTTTTAGCTCATAATTTCTTAATTACACTAGTTTCATGTTATGAACACAAAAATGTAAAATTTGAACTGCACTAACACAAAAATATAATTTCTAGGTTATAGAGGTTGATTTTGGCTCCAAAAAATATCAAAATAAGTTTTAATTGAATAGAATGGGGTACAAAACATGGATCTCAAGTTGAGACCTTCAAATTTAAAAAATAAATGAGCTAGGTTGACTTTCCAAATCAAAAGTTATGGCCTCTAAAAGTTACATCATTACATTAGAAATGTGAGAGCATCTATAATAGATAAAAGAGTTATAAGAGAGAGTTACACTTATTGAAAGGCTTATGATGTATTTTATAATAGTTCATAAGGTGTCTTTGAATGGAGATAATGAAGCCAAAATGGAGTGCTCAAGTTGGTGAGTGGATTATGAAAAGTTTATGATACTTGTAAGGAATATATTATTTTAATCTTGAGAGTCATCTTAGGTTTAAGGTGTTGGATTTTGACTACGGATTGCATGCCACATTTTGGATGGTTTTAGCTCATAATTTCTTAATTACCACTAGTTTCATGTATTTCTTCTTCTTTTTATTAGGTGCTTGAGATAGAGGTTTCATGGTAAGTTGTATAGCTACCATTATGCTACTAGGTTTGCTCTGGATCTCTTATTGATGATTCTCCTATAAAGGCTTAGACTTTATAAGTGCGGTATAACAATTAGTTACTAAATAATACATTGAGTTACTTTGGAGTTTGGAGTTTTTCTCTTAAAAGGGTTTTCCCCACAAAAATCCTTGTGCTATGGTATATTACTTTTGTATTTATTTCCTTGTAACTAGATGGTTGATTTAATTTTTGTACACCTCCTCTCATATATTAATATAAGAATCATATTTCAAACTTTTAATTCCTTTCAAAATAATCATAATTGATTCTCAAAAGTGATAAATCTTGTCAATAACTAAAAGAAAATATAAAAATCTCATAAATTTGCATACCTCGAGCAATCACATGGATAATAACATGCCACCTAAGGGGAAGGGGAGGAACACAACATCATAATAATAAATATACCTCTTTCGAGATCCTAATAAAACAACATTATTTAAGGATCTCAAGCCACTAAACGATCTCTACTTATCCCTCCACACATGAGAGAACGATAATTATAAGAAAGAGGTTACTTAATAACTGAGAGAAAAATAATTATGACACAGAGGTTGCTTAATAGCCAAGTTTTCCTTTGCAATTCTTCTCC
>VDFB02157407.1:0-22978 GCA_007258455.2 Sequoia sempervirens | reverse complement strand
AGAGGGAAGAAGTGCAAAATAAACCACCTAGACAAGCTTCACCACAAGATTAATATGGTTGATTCTTAAAAGATGGATCTTAATGCTTCCTTATACATCCAAAAACTCATCAAGGACACCCTATAGGAACAATGTAGCACTCTTTTTGGCTAGTTCCTTGACCTCATGATGCAACTAGGTCCACTCACAATTTTTTTTTTGTGACATGCATGGCAACATGTTTCAACATCAAAGTTCTTTTAAAATATAAATTATTCTCAACATTCTAGCTCTCCCATGAAGGATTGACATAGGGTATTGGATGATTGGATGTGACAACTTGAGGCATGCATCCCTATCATTAACTTCACTATAACAAAGTTCATGTTTGCCACATTGAAGATGCATACACCAATTATGTATTGGAGGGAGAGCTACAACACACTATGTGTATGTTTATGACCATGTTGACACTTGGAAGAGTTTGTTAGTAATGTTCGTGAATAATACTATCATTTAAAGAAGTATGAGATGAGTACATAACATTTTGGTAGTTGCACCATAAGAAATATCAATTGAGTTGGAAGACTATAAGAAAGAATCAACGACTTTCTAGCATGCCTCAAGTTAAATAACACTAGGTAAAATAACCCGGTACAATATCTAGGTGGACTTAATAGTTACATCTCTATGGAGAAGGAAATTCTCATCTTTGATACTTCAGGGCAAGCCTATCTCCTTGCTTTCAAGGTTGAAGGCAATTCTTGGAAATAAAGGATAAATGGAAATAGAGAAATCCAACCTTCTATAGTCCCACACAAATACAAGCCTACACCTAACACACATATAAGTAGAATCCATTGCCCTAATGCTATCTACATAAACAATCCTTTGTGAAACAAAGGCTTGAACACCACTAACACAATACCAAGGCAAGAGGAAGCAAGGGGAAAAGTAGTGCAAGCACCACAAGACCAAGGTGAAGGCTAAGCTTCATACTATGTACCTATGGGCATCCCTAGGACATTTTTTTATGTGCTTTTACATGCCTCACATGCATGAGCATACATCACATGCATGGACATACCAATGCCATTGGCATATAGTCAACACTTTTGCAAGATACAATCATAATTTTCCAAGATACAATCAACACCTTGATTAAAAATTACTGTTATAATCAAGAAATCCAATTTTGCTTCTTGTAATTTGGATATAAACTAAACACACAAATTTATATTTTTTTATTGTTTACAAATTTTAAACAATAGTTTTTCAATTTGCATTTGGAATCAAGAAAATAGACAAACATTTAGTAAAATAACAAATTGTCTCTTTTACTTTATAAGAATCTTCAACAATACGTTTTTAGGTTGCAAAACACAATGTGTTTTGCAACCTACATTTCTTTCATGAACAATCAACTAGTTAATGAACAAAATACAACATCAAAGGATTTAGATTTTTTAGTTTTCTAACTTAGGAATCTTAAACAATTGTTGATTAAGTTGAAAAATCCAACCTCCATTTTGTTGATAAATGATCAACTATACAAAAAATTAAACAATACTATAATACTTTTGAAGGCAATGTGATTTTCAACTTGCATTTATTTCATGAACAATCAACCAATTAATAAACAAAAAATAAAACATTGAAGGATTTTAATTTTTTTGTTTTCTATCTCAAGATTATTAAACAATTGTTGACTAAGTTGTAAAACCCAACTTGAGTTTTCTTGATAGACAACCAATTGAATAAAAAAAAAAAAAAGATTTAAACAATAGTTTTGTAAACTTTTACTTCTTTCATGAGCAATCAATCAATCCATGAACAAAAAACATCGAAGGATTTCAACTTTTTGTTTTCCATGTCAAGGATCTTGAATAATTATTGACTAAGTTGAAAAGCCCAACCATTTTTTGTTGTTGTAAATAATCAACTAAATCAAAATCACAATACTTTCGCATCTTGAAAAACACTACATTTCTTTCATGAGCAATCAACTAATCAATGAACAAAAAAATATTGAAGGATTTGAATTTTGTTGTTTTCCAATTCAAGAATCATAAACAATTGTTAACCAAGTTGAAAGCCCAACTTGATTTTTCTTGATAAACTATCAACTAAACAAAAAACTTAAATCAATACTTCTTTTGTAGGTTGCATTTATTTCAGCAACCACCACTTAATCAATGATCAAATGACAACATTGAACGATTGATTTTTTTGCTTTCCAATTGATGAATCCTAAACGATTGTTGACTATGTTGAAAAGTTCAACTTGAGTTTTATTTTGATAAATTATCAACTCAACAAAAAAATAAAAAGGAGGTCAACTTGCATTTCTCTCATCAACCACCACACAATCAATGAATACAAAACAACATTGAAAGATTTGACTTTTTTTGTTTTCCGAATCATGAAGAATAAATAGTTGTTGACTAAGTTAAAAATCCTAACCTAATTTTTGTTAATAAAATATCAACTAAAAAAACCTTAAAGCAATACTTCTTTTTGTAGGTTAAAAACACACCAACAACCTCCATTTCTTTCATCACCACCAACTAATCAATTAAAAACATCAAAGGATTTGAATTTTCTCATTTTCTAACATAGAAATCCTAAACAGTTGTTGACTGAGTTCAAAATTGAGAAATTTAATAAAACAACAAATTGTATTTTTTAATATATAGGACTCTTAAACAATATTGTTATAGGTTGAAAAATACAATTTGTATTTTCCTTGCATTTCTTTGATGATCGATTATATATTTTTATGTTATATATTTATTTGAATTTATTTCAATAGGATGGTAAGAAAGACTAAATGGGAGCATTTGATCAATCTCAAGGTCCAAGATGTAGAAGATGAGAAACCTCATTTATCATCTAAGGATATAGATTGGTCCCCTCTTAGTGATAAAAATGAGGTGGTTGACGTTTGTGTAACAATCCATTTTCACAAACTTGTTACTTTCATAATAGGTGGAGGTTTGCTTGAGGATGCAATGACTAAATTTATCCACAATAGTTATAGGATAAATAACAATATTTTATTATAATGACCATAAAACAAAATTGTACTCAAGGCTTCTCTTTAACACCTTGAATGTCGTTTACAAAGATTCAATTTATATGATATTTGATTAATGTCATGACTATGTTCTTGCATCTACTAGTGTGCACATCATCTCAAGCACAAAAGGAACAAAACTCCAACAAAAGAAAGAGTATGAAGGTTTCATAAAAAAGTGGTTGCCAATTCCACTCCAATGTGAAGGTGATGATTGGGAGACTTAATGTTATAGTCATTACATATAATCAAATGTTACAATGACTCCAAAGGTGAGTTTTTTCATGGGATGAATGGCCTAACAAATAATTCGCGTGCCACATTGTACTCCTAATTTATTTGTTGAATGGAAAAGTTACATTGAGTCCCTTCTATTAATAGGTGTTAGGTATTTCATGGAACTTGTATTGTAAGGCATGTTTAATAAGAGAGATGCAAGCATAACAAGAAAGGACATCATGAATTCCTAGAAAATGATACATTCTACAAGATTAAAAAAATGCACTAATGATGCCATTAGTATCAACTTGCAGTATATATCTAGGATAGAGGCAATTTTTTCTTTTTTCATTGATCATGTGGAAACAATACTCCATTTATTATGTGGATTCAAAATCCTTGGATAGATGAGTGATGGTCTATCACTCACACATTATGTCATTTCCACATATTCAATGTTTGCAATTAATAAATATGGAGCAATTTTTACAATTTAAGATATTATATGAATAATTTAATTTGCTAATTTTATAATTATGTGCATTCTAATGTTTTTTGTTGTATGCTATTTATGTAGTATCAATTGTATTCTTTGTTTTCTTTTGATGAGAAAGAGGCTTGAGTACTTTTATGGAATTTTTCATTCCATAACAAAGTTGAATGCACTTACTAGTAGTTGGTAGAACTACACAAACCAAGAAAATAACTACAAAGTGATTGAAGAGCTAATGCATTCATGATTAATAATGTGAATGCTAAAACTCAAGCCATTCGTTAAGTTAATTTATTTTGTCAATTATCTTTCTCATATTGAAGAGTATAATTTCTTAAGTTCGATTATATTATACTATATTTTGTTCTTATTAAGACTATTTTTGGATGTCATGTACTTCTTTGCATTGGCATGTTTGTAGGGAATGGCTAAATAATGTATACAAGTTTATTTTTTAAATTAAATTTATTACAATATATATTGTTTATACACGACTTATTTATAACAATATACACATATTTTACATGTATGAATAAGGAGATTGAAACCAAGATATTTGAAAGGTTGGACATGATCATGAAAGCATTAGATGAAATTAAAGATACAACCCTATGCCTCATTCATAATTTTTTGGAAGATTTAAATGTGTAGAGTAACAAAAATAAAAGAGAAATATTAAAGAATTACATTGCAAATAATAACAAAAATAAAGAGTAACTTAATTATACATTCAATATATTACATTCAATATATTTTGCATTAAAAATCCATTATTCTCCCATTATGGGAATAACTTCCCACCCAACTAACTAATCTAATAACTAATTTATTATATGTAAACCTTAATTTCCTAACAGCCCCCCATTAAGGTTTACATTACAAAAAAAGAAAACAAAAATATTGTATTAGTATCAACCTAAACTCAATTCTGCCTAGGCAAATGTCCCGACTATCAAAATTTGCATCAACATCAACCCAAACTCCTTATGTTCGGGCAATTTTTTTGATTATCTAGCATTTACCTTTGAATCAAGACACACTTCATTATTCACTAGAAAATTACCAAACTCAACTATCCATAGCCAATTTGTGGTTCAACTATCCATATACCAACAATAACTCACCAAGTTAATGGATTCAAATATTCATAAACAAATAAAAACTCACCAAGTTTGTGAATTCAATTATCCACAAACCAACAAATCACTGCATGCCCTCTCTTGCTCCTAAAGGCACTAGAGATGAAACATATGCTTCTCATGCAAGGCATAATCTCTGAGCAAGAAATTAGCTCGAGATGATGAAGATCCTCCTACCTTTGATGTCTCCAGCCTCTGATCCCACATATTTAATTCTTAAAGAACATATACATCTTCATTGTCATTGTAAGGAGATTCTTGGTCACACGTTGCAATATTACATCTTTCTCCCTTAGTAGAAATTAAAGTATTATCTATTTTTAACTTGCCACCAATAAGATCTCTAGCATGTTGAATACAATTCACTAGAATGTGTCCTCTTTGATTACAATAGAAGCATTTGAAATTATTCTTTCCTGTCAAAAAATTAGTCTCCTTTTTGACAAAAGAAAACAATTTCCTCATTAATTGAGTGATTTTTAGTGACTCTTTACTCTTCATCAATTAAATAAGATATCACATTTTCTAAGCTCCGGTTCGGATTCAATTTGTTTAAAGTAAACACAATATTGTCGAAACTTGAAGGCATACTATTTAATAAAATAGCTTTGGCATCATCACCATCAACTGTACATTATTCTAGCAAGTTGATTAAGAAGAGAACGAAATGTACTAATATGTTGAACAATACTATCACCTTCTTTCATTTTCAAACCAAAAAGTTTTTTCTTCATTCCCATTTTAGCACTTGAATCCTGTGAACTAAATAAAGAATTAAGGTTTTCTCATATTTGGTTTGAGGCCCTCACAACAAATATGATAAATATGCATCACATGACCTGATATCAATCACTGCTGTAGGATTTCACGAAGTATTTTCCCTATCCATTTTAATGCTTCATCTACATCTTGAGGTTTTTTAATAGTTCCATTAACAATATCCCAAAGATCTTCTTTTGTTAAAACTAATTGCACTCTGACTTTCCATGTTTGAAACTCATGACCTTCAAACTTCAAAATAATATATGATTTCTCCAGCTTAAATAAAGCACTCCACTACTTATCACTCCATTTTTATGTAGCACATCACTCCACTCCTTATGCCAGTGTAACAGACCTATCAATGCAACAAGAGATACACCATTCCAATGCCTCACAGAGAACACAAAAAATGGTTTTCAGGAAAATAAAACTTCACTTGATAAATCTGTTATGCAGTTATTTCCTTAAGGACATTTTTGGCAGCATTTACCACAATTTTTATTTTTAACACTAGTGGTAGTTCCACGCTTAGCAACAGGCCTTATGTTGCAGATTCAGACGCTTTAACACTCTACGCTGGATTTAGTTACCCCAAAATAAAAAATATCTGCAGTAAGTTATCCAGGCACATGAAATGGAATTCACAGAATAACAAAAATTAAAAGAGGAATTTTATTATAATCATTCATCATATATTTAATATAGCTTACAAAATAATCTTGATAGAATAACCCGTCATAATAACCTGTCAAAATAATCCGGCTTAATAACCCATGGACAAAATATCCCCATAAGAATATAGAAAAAGGAATTTTTTTTTTATAAATTACATGTATGTTGCTAAAAAAACTTTATTATTCAAATTTTCAATTAAAGTGTCAAATTATGAGTGATGCCTCTTATATAATCTAAAATGTTATGGTTGTCATAACCATCAACCAATTTTTTTAGTCTTTCTTTGAGTTCACGGTATTTTTTCCTACTTGGTTTCCCAGTGTATCCGGCCACATATTTCTCTATTCTATTCTCTTTGAGACTCTGTTCTTTTTTCACTGCTTTGATGAATTTCTAGACTGAGCTTTGCAATGCTTGAAGCAATTCACTAAATCCTATGTGCCATCCCTCAATAGTATTATTGGTTATGGGAAGATCATCTTGAGTAGTTGAATATAAATTCCACATTGTGATTGGAAACTTGGGTGATCGTTTGTTGCCTCTTCTGGTTAGTCTGCCAATCCATGTGTCTTCAAAATAATAAACTTATTCCCACAAAACTGCCTTTATTTTTATAATTATTTACCATTTTATAGGCACAAGCATATTAAAGGTGTTTGCTATTTTAGGGGTCTATAATGGATATATGGTCTAAAATGACCTAAATAGCCTCATGGCGCCTCACAATCATATTTATAATTTATTTTATGTCATTTATAGTTTTACTAGCTTGATCTAAAATGACCCTCGGTTATTTTGACCATGGGTTATTTGACCACAAAGTTATTCCTCATTCATGGGTTATTAAGGACTGGCTATTTTGGTCCTTTGCCATTTTGGTCGAAGTTATTCTATTCGTGGCTATTTTGGTTGTTATTATTATGTCCCATAACCCTTAATTTCCTAACAAATGATCAATTACAATTCAAGTGGAATAATTCTATGAAGACTTGATGCTGGATACGGATGTATTAGTGAGTTGAAAGTTTAAAAATATGCTTTTATTATTAAAAAAAGAAAAGAAAACATATAATGTTGATTTTTTGTCTAATGCCATTAATCTTGATGTTTTAAAATTGTGCACAGTATGGGTAATTTTAATTTTTTTTTTAATACATGCTAACTAGGATACCAAAGCTTCTATTGAGACATATCATTGTTTCCTAAAAACTTGTTATTTGTGTGACCAAGTAAGCAAATGCACAAGGAGAATGGGGAATCTACATATAATCTTGTATATAGACTAGAATCCTTTTACAAGCATAAGAGGAAGTTACAGGAAAGTGATTTATGAGGCAATTCATAAGTAATATAGAGAGGGCTAAGATAATTCTAGATTATGATTGCATTGTTGATGATATTCATCTAGGTTCCTTTTGGGTCAAAAACTAAACTTCAAACAATAATTGATATCTAGCTATAAGATTTCACACTTTTATGTGTGTGATTGTCCATGGATATGAAAGGAAACACCTGAAAGCATGTTATGAAGGTTTTGTAGGCTACAAGGATAGATGGATCAAGTTCATCTCACTAGTCAAAAACTAAAAGATAAGGGATGTTTCTTTACAATTTGTTTATTTTATTCATGAAATTATTCATATTCAATCAATTATAATGCTTAATACAAATATAATACTACATGTGCACTTGATGAGACATGTGTAGTTTTAGATGGTACACCAACAATTGATAAGACACACAATAAATGATACACATGGACTTGCAAACGATATGTATACAAGTGTAGAAGTATGTATGCAATTGTATATGATGATGTCATGTTTGCACAATTATCTAAAAAGGGTTGACAATTATGTTGATTCTTAGGACATGCAAGTCCTTAAGAAGTCCAACAAATTATTGAAGTCCTTGCTCAAGATACCACAATGAAATAACAACCAAATACATACTTCTGCATAATGTGTCAAGAGGTTGAGGGATCTTGACAAATCAATTGTGTTCCCATTTCCTTTTATTCTATATCTTAATGTGGCTAAGAGAACTTCTATTCAAATGTGACCATGGTTCAAAGCAAGTAGGTCATGTTGTCATGCAACATGTCACAAACAAGTCATGATAGAATAATTAAACGTAGGGAAAGGTTAAGAGACCTTTATATTCCTGATCAACAATTGAGGGAAAAAATCAATAATTGTAGGTATCAAGCAAAGTTGAGCGTCAAGCAATTGCTAATGTTATGGGTGAGCACACATTATAAGAAAAACCACTGTGATATCACAAATATTGAGTTCCTAATCTTTTTTTTGGCAAGTAGTATCACATTATCCATGAAGAAGTCCTCATTGTCAATTATCTTTCACAAGTTCAATTTCTCCCCAAGGTAGAGTTATACAAAGTTATTTCAATGTCATAAAGTCTCTTAGAACTTTATTTCTATTTTATTTTTCCATATAAATTTTCTTTCATGTTTAGGTACAACCATTCAATTTGTTCCACTATATGAATTTGATTGTCGTTCGTGTATACAAAATAGGTAGACACTTCAATGTAGATAAATGAACCCAATTCACAAATTTCTTTCATTTAATTATCTACAAATTGTAGTTTGTATTTTCAATATTCTTATAGAAATCTTATAAAGACAATCCCATTGTATTTAAACACTACATTTCTATTTGTATAAATGTATTTATATAAACTATGTACCAATATTTATATTTGTATATGTATAAAATCTATATTTATATTTCTACAAACTTTGTCTTAAAACTAATTTCTAATATGATTATTAAAGCACAATGATTTTTTTCATGATGCTACAATGACACAAATATCTTTGTTATTGGTAGATTCTCTAGCTAGCAACAACACAAATTATGATATAACTATGTTTTGATATTAGGGATAAAACAGATTTTGAAGGGATCCGCAACCCTTTACAACCAGAAAAGCCAGACTGCTAAAAAGGACAGCCTGCAGCCACAAAAAAGCCAGCTCCCAAGCCAAGAACATCATGTTTTACATTTTGACTTACTCTTGTGGGAACGAAGCGTCATTTCAAGAGAAGGCCCAGATGCTTTTGATTTTTTACTCGTAACTGTAATCCAGCCTTCTTCCACTTGTGCTGCCTTAGCCTGCCAAGCCAGCACATCACTATCCTGGGTTTGTTCGTTTGTAGCCCTGGGGGAAACAACATTGTTCATATGTGCAGGCAGGGTCTTATCCGAAGAGCTGCCCGAAATAGGAATCAAAGCCCCTCCACCAGAGAAGGCAGGAGGAGACCCAGACCTAACTTGAGAGGAAGAAGCGGCAACCGCCTCTGAGAAACTCTTTTTTTGATCAGATTTCTTCTCAACCGTATAATGATGTTGAGAAGCACCATTCCACCAGTTTGCCTTTTTTATTTTTTTCTCAAATCCACAATGGGCAGCAACATGTCCTGTTTTAAAGCATCTTCTACAACGAAAAGGTAATCCCTCATAATCCAGAGATTGAACCCAAATCCCCTTAGAGGATTCTAACGAAACCTCAGCAGGCAATCCATTTGAAACATAAATTTTCACAAGTATTCGGGCAAAGGTGGAATGAAAGATATCAGAAGAAGCAACATCAACATACAAAAAATCCCCAAGAGCTTCCCCAACCGATTCCAGAAGAGAATCATTCCAGAGGTGGAGGGGAAGATTGGGCAAGCGAACCCAGATAGGGATTTTACTAAAGGTTTCAGAAGCTGGACTAAAATTTGGGTGCCAGGGTTTGATCATCAGCTGATATTGATCCCCCCAGCTAAAAAAATGATCACATAAAATTATTTTTCTATCCTGGCTATTGTCAAATTTAACAACAAAGAATCCCTTGGCCAAAGGGAAGATATGGATTTTACCAGACAAAAGAGGTTCCCACTCCTTGGAAATCCAAGAGTGCAGTTGAGGAAGGCTTGGCCAGAAGCCCTGAAATCTACAGATGATCCCACGCTCAGAAAGCTCTGCTTCTTCATCATTTATTTCTTCTATTACTTCGTCCCTTAGCTTCACAGAAATGGCATTTCTCACAAGGATAAAACTCCGCCCCTTCTTGAAGTTCAGTTTGGCCCCCATGGCCGAGCCTATGATATAACTATGTTACTATATAGTATAAAATCTATATCTAAATTTATATTTGTACTATAAACTTTGTATTGTAACTAATTTCTCAGATGATTATTAAAGCGTTATGTGTTTTTTCATGAGGATGCATTGACACAAATATCTCTATTATTGGTAGCTTTTCTAGGTAGCCATAACACACGTAATGATATAACTATGTTACAATATATTACAAACTAAGCTACTATATTTATCTTTTCAATTGAAATCCTTGCTTTGTATCAACAAGTGTTATTGACAATTTAAATTGTAAATTAATTGTATTCCTTGTTATCATTTTTTGAAATTTAAAAAATTCAATATGATGTTAATGGTGTTCTAAACATCCCAATTTGTATGTGCGTTATATAAGCATGATCATGTAGATATTTTGATTTATTTAAAAAATTAAACTATCACTAACATTTGTAATAAATAGTTGGTACTATCTACAATAATATATGTCAATCTTCCACTATGATGAAACTTCAATATGCAAATTAACTTAATGATGTGTCTCCATATAATTTGGAAAAAAGCTAAGCTCCATACTAGATGTACCATCTAACATGACACTAAAATATTGGCAAAGTCTAAGCTTCATACTATTCATACCTATGAGCATGCCTAATACATAAGTTTTACATGTTTTTACATGCCTCACATGCATGTGTATGCTAACATACAAATAGTGAAATAAATGTTTTATTGATAGAAAATAGTCATATGAAAAATCTATTCTAATATTTTTTGTATATACCATGTTGTAACATATAAAATTCATCCCTTGTAATTTCATATTGTGTTTTAAACCTAATTTGGCATCCAATCTTGTAGCTTGTTTTAGGTTTATTTGAACCCAAACCAAGTGGCCTATCTTTCCTTCACCAATTTTTGTTGAGATTTTGGAGTGTAATATTATTCCCTTCTATTTTTAGAACGTGTAAAATTTTGGAGAATTTTCTCAAGATTCAAGTGCAACACACAGACATTCGTGCAACATGCATGTTGGAGCCCTATTTCACATGTCTCAAACTACAAAATATTAAGCCCTTGTCCATTTTGTTATAGTTTCCTTGTGTTAACCCACCATTTATAATTGATTTGAGAGTTTAAGTGGGTTTTACCTTTGTCAATTTTTTCCTAAGGGTTGTCCTTTGTTATCCCTTGTGTGATTATCAATGTGTTTGATGTTGCACAAAATATAAAAATTCTAAGTGTGGGGGGTTGTGTTCAAATTCTTAAGTTTTTGCAAGTTAGAATTTTTGAATTTTAGGGATTCTCTTATTAGAGCACCTTTTCCGTGGCACCTCCAAACCTTGAAACCCTAAATATTTACATTAATTTATTTTTTTCACTAGAGTTTCAGCCATGCACTTACTAAGTACCATTTCCTTGACATCCCCAAAATCTTAACCCCGGATCTTTGCATTTTTCACTTAAGTTATTTCATGTGCTAGAGTTTTGGGATTACCATTACTTGAGTACCATTTCCTTGAAGCCACTAAACTTTGAAACCCCAACCCTTTGACTTTTTCTTTTTATGCTAGATTTCATATATTTGCTTACTAGAGTACCACTTCCTTCACCTTGAACGTTGAAATCCTGACCCCTTACATTGAATTTCCTTTGGCATTAGAGTTTCATCAACCCCCTTACTAGAGTAATCTTCCTTTTTTCCCCTCAAGCCTTGATCCCTAATTATTTTCACTAAGTACTTTATCAAGATCATGAGTTTGGCCTTGTCTTTAGTTGGGTACCTCTTAAGAAGCATTCTTGATTCTCGGTTCTTGATCCTTTACACTAATTTACTTATGAGAGTTGGAGTTTTGGCCATTCCTTTCCACGAGTACCATTCCTTGATATCTTCAATCCCAAAACCTTGAAACTATAAAAATATTTCTATTAACAGACAAATTTGAAATTATAAATCCATATGATTCCTTGTCCCACTCATTTGTTTCACTAAAAAATAACTAAGGAGAAGAGAGAAAAGTCACAGGTTCAATTTGTTAGAGTTTTGGGTTTTCTCCTACTAGCTTGCCTTTTAGTTGAACTTTGATTCTTCAATATTTGCATTGTCATTTGGAATTGGAGATTCAAGCATATCCTTACATGAGTATTGATTTCTTGCTACCCCTAAACTTCGATCCTTGGTAGTTTTTACTAAGTTACTTGTCATTATTAGAGGGTTGAACTTGTCTTTATTTATGTAATGTCCCAAATTAAAATAAATCACAATTTTAATTAAATTTATGAAACCCCACAAATTACTTGTCTCAAATCTGGAATATCTCAGGATTTCCATAAAATAAACTTATCTTAGAATCTGAAATCTTATTTTTTATCAAATTCAAGGCAGGGAAAATCAGGTGTTTTAGAAACAACACCGATATGCATAGAAATGGAAATTGAGTAAAGTGAAAATGAGATAGAATGATTTATTATTGAATTTCACATGAATTTACATTATATAAAGATATATAGCAAATAACAACCATTAACAACTGCAACAGGTTACACATAGATCTCTAACTAAAAACCCAAAACAATCATTGTAACTGAAGCCAACTTCACACAAACTCACCACACTTCTCAATTACAAACATCAACAACAATATGCTTGATAATACATATAAGAAATGTTTCAATATGTTGCTTATAACAACAACTACATTCAACAACTGAATAACTAGAAGATGCACACCAAACTGGATCCAAATCCTGAATCCAAAAGCCACAACCACACTCTAAACTAAAGCAATTATCACACCACTCACCAACTATCAAATAACTGATCTTGGACAAAAAAATATATCAAGGAATGACTCTTATACCTGGATATATGTTGCATTCTATAAACACACAATACTGAAATCCAAAATACACTCTTAAACTGACAAAACCCTTACCAAACTATTGCTAATAAAATTACCAAACTAAAGAGCATTCAACACAATGGAAATCTATGGATGAAATTGCACTTGAAGACCCTCAAAATCACTGTCTCTGAGCCTCAATCCCCTTTGTTTACCATCCTCATAGATCCTTTCTTCATTGGTTTACCAACCTCTAAAGAATAGCACAACCTGTGTGAGAAAACATGCATAAAATGAATTCAACTTGGAAGACCAAACAATTATATATCAAATCCTTTCCAAAACCAACTTTGGCACCCAAATTCAAATGCCCAATGAAAGAGATCCTTCAATGCCAAAATTGGAGCTTCCACTTTCCAAAAGTGAAGTCACCAAAACCATTCTAATCCCAAACTACCAAATTACATGTCACTTGCCTTTTTGCAAGAAACTCACGCTTACCTTGGACTCCATTAATATTTCTAAAATATTAATTCATTTGTCACCATGACTAATTTAGTTAATATAATTTGAAAAACCAACTTTCCCAATTTATCCGTAGGTCTTGACTTACTACTTTAGGAAACTAGGATTACTAAAAATAGTAAATAATTTTTTAGAAAAGGGAACATTGCAATTTAGGTACCTCCTAGGGTATATCCTCAACCCTCAAACCTTGATGATTTAAAATTTTCATTAAGTTAATTTGATGCAAGAGCATCCAAGCAGACTGCCAATCAACATCGACCAAAAATAGGTTTTAGGTTTGAGCTTCAGTTTTGGTATGTTTTAGGTTTCATTTGACATTTCTCGGCATTGGATGCAGTCATAGTTGCATAGTTTTGGTTTTGTGGAGTTGTCGTTCCGACACATAATAGAGTAGTTTTTACGAAATAAATGATCGAAGCAATTTATAAGGTTTGGCAATGAATCCTTTGACAAGAAGATGGTTGAGGATATTTGTGAATTATTCGCAAAGATTCCACAGTCGCAATATTCATTGTTTGGGAGATATTAAAACTTCTTGTTTGAGCCCATTAATTTATGAAAAGTTTAAAATCTCTCAATTCTGGAGGGTTGGAGTAAAATCCTTTTGTAGGGGTTTGTGGAACATCATTTTGAGCCTATTCACCAATTTTTGTACAAATTAGAGAACTTTTAGTTTTTCACTTGCCAACACCCAATTACGTTAAATTGACATATTCAGTCTTCTTCAAATTGATTTTCAGAGGGATGATTATTGCACTAGAATCAAGCATTCGTACATTATATTTATTCACCAATTTATCCATGTGATTAAATGACTATTTGATTTCTATAGAACCATTGGATATGGCAATGTTAAAAATTGAAGAAGAAATATTATTTATTTTTTAATTTAATGTGAGGTCAGGGAAATGAAGGGGTGTAGAGGAAGAAATTTTCAGTCATCACCAAAACTTGGAAATGAGGGGTCATGTTGTTTAGATTAGATTATGGACTTGGAGAGTCCTAAATTTGACGAGAAGATTGGTGAGGAAGAGGATGATCTCTTATTAGAAGAAGACATGAGAATGCTAGATAGTTTATTTGAGAGGAAAATGTTGGATGAAAATGATAAGAAGATGGAGGAAATACAGATGGGAGAATATAGATCCCATGATTTTGTTAACCTTACTTTCAATGCAGACAATAGAGAAGGAGATGCAATAGAAGATGGTCCTTTGGAGGACATGGATATACAGAATAAATTGGAACAACCTTGTGAAGATTCATACATGGAGGGTTATGAGAATAAGGAGACAAATGTTGCAGTGAAGGACGAGGAAAAATATGTTGGGGCAGCAAAAGAGAATGGGGTAAATATTGTTGTATTTTGTGATTATGTTGATTTCCCTTCATTTTCTATGATGAGGGTTGGAGAGTATGAAGAAAATCACATGGAAATCTTTAATTTTTATGGAGTTGCAGATGTAGATTTTGGTGAGGATGTTGTAGGTTGTTATGAGAATGATATGAGATTTTGATGGAGGTGGTTGGGTGATGGTAGGATGGATCCCATGAATGAGGAGCAAAGAGAAGAAAGTATTTGGAGGAGGAGGATGGTCTATGGTGGACATGAGTCCACGAGAGGACGAAGAAAGATAGTGCAAAGTTGTTGGAGGAAGATGGCGAATTTTCTAGAAAGATGTTGGAAGAGGAGGAAAACAAAATAAATTCATGTACACCTGTGATAGCGATGGAGTTCGTTACAGATTGCTTTCAATCTGAAAGGATGGTTCTACCATTCAACTCCACTTTTGTGAGCCTATGCTCACAAAATTCCTACCCAGTGTGTTTGATGCAAGAGTAGCCAGGTGGACTGGCAATTGACATCAACCAAAAATAGGTTTCAGGTTTGAGCTTCAATTTTGGTATGTTTTAGGTTTCATTTGACATTTCTTAGCATTGGATGCAGTCAAAGTTACACAATTTTTTTTGACAGAAGAAATTATGAGGTTTGGCTACAATTTTTTTGACATAAAGATGGTTGAGGATATTTTTGAATGAATGGAAAATATTTCACGATCACAACATTCACCGTTTTGGGAGATATTAAAACTTCATGTTTAAGCCCATTAATTTATTAAAAATTTAAAATCTCACAATTCTGGAGGACTAGAGTAAAATCCTTTTGTAGGGGTATGTGAAACATCGTTCCAAGCCTACTCACCAATTTTTGCATGAATCAAATTTTTTTTAGTTTTTCACCTGTCGACACCTGATTACATCAAATTGGCATATTCAGTCTTCTTTGAATTAATTTTTAGAGGGATAATTATTGCACTGGAATCAAGCATTTGTACATTATGTTTATTCACCAATTTCTCCATGTGATTAAATGGCTATTTGATTTCTATAGGACCATAGGATATGGAAGTATTAAAAATTGAAGAAGAAATATGATTTTATTCTTTTATTTAATGTGAGCTCAGGGAAATGAAGGGGCGTAGAGGAAGAATTTTTTAGTCATAACCAAAACTTGGAAATGAGGGGTCACGTTGTTTAGAGAAGGAAATTTAAGAATAAATGAATACAAATAAAATAAGGAGGGCCACATAGCTAGAGAAGCACCCACGTAGCCAAAGGTGGAGAGGAATCCACCAAGTAAGGAAAATTAATACGAGATTGCAAAATAAAGCAGGGTGTGCTATACTTGGTTGATGAAAAAAATGAAGGCCAAAAAGACAAATTAAAAGAATACCATGCAACCAATAATGAAGGGGGTTTGTTGCCAGTAAAAAAAAATAATTGGAAGTGCAAGAGGGGTCAAATCTTTTAGAAATGCGGAGTAGATTTAATATAAAATATAAAATATAAAATATAAAATGAAGAAGAGCTAGTTGCACCGAGGAGAAATTTAATATAATGAACAATAGTTGAGTGGAGAGATGTATGATGCAGAGCATAAGAGAAGGGCTACACAATAAAAGGAAGAGGAGTGTTTCTAGGTTTAAAAAATCTAAAATATTATAAATTTGGAGAAGAGGGCAATGCCATATATGAATGGCATTGTAGAGGTATGCAACAATAAAAATAGAGTATGAGAGAGATAGGTTGTGCTTCATGTGAAAGAACAAGGCATATTTTAATAGTTATATAATGAAACCCAAAAATGAAGGAAAGAGGATTTTCCAAATGAGAGGAGTGAGTTGAGAGTTTTTTCAAATAGAAGAGTTAGATATAGAATGCCAATGGACTGGAAGATTGTAAAATGAATTGCATGGAAATGGGAAGTAAATAAAAGAATTGAGTTACATATTTAATGAACTTTAGTGTTAATTGAATTTGGATTGGATTGAAAAATGAATTATCAATTCAATCTTTTGTTTGGCTGTGAATTGTGTTGGCTTGATAAGGCTTGTGTAATTTCTCTTGCATCAATTGGTAATTGGGGTAGAGTATTTACTTGTGTAAGTTGTGAATTGAGTGTGGTGATATAGCAAAGGTTGTTTTTGTTTGCATCAATTGGTATCAGAGCCAAAGGTTTTGGGCATATAGGTAAAGTGTCGAACGTGAGGTAACCTATGCCAAGACCTGCAGGTGGAGAGTGAAGCTAGAGGTTTTGAGTGTATAGGTAGAGTGTTGAATGTGAGGCAGCCTATACCCTGACTAGTGGGTAGATAGAGGAATCACAGTGAAGAATAAGAGCTCATGTGGACTATTGTAGGTATGAGAGAAGTCTGAAACAACAAGACTTGAAGTTGTGAAGATTGTAGAGTATGAGATGTGAATGGTGAAAGATTGCACCAAACAAGATGTGTTTGAAAGGAAGGATGAGATGGGTCATGAGGAGACTCTTGATAATTCCATTTTTCGAAAATAATTGGGCAAGAGTGGAAAATAGGAAGCTCCGTGAAGAATTGGAAAAGATCCAAGTTAGATTAGATGTATTAGAAAAGAAGATTGAAGAGAAAGAGAGATATGGTAAGAAGAAAATTCCCTTGAAAGAGGAAAGTTGTAGCCCGTGGCTAGAAGAAAGATGGAAGATGAAGGATATGGGAGCAGCCTATAAAAATGTAAATGGAGAGGAAATGAAGAAAATAAGATTACAGACTTGGAGAGTTCTAAATTTGACGAGAATATTGGTGAGGAAGAGGATGATCTCTTATTGGAAGAAGAGATGATAATGCTAGATAGTTTATTTGAGAGACAAATGTTGGATGAAAATGATAAGATGAAGGAAATACAGATGGGAGAAGATAAATCCCATAATTTTGTTAACCTTATTTTCAATGTAGACAATAGAGAAGGAGATGCAACAAAATATGGTCCTTAAGAGGACATAGATATATGGAAGAAATTGGAATAACCTTGTGAAGATGCATACATGGAGGATTATGAGAATAAGGAGACAAATTTTGGAAAGAAGGACGAGGCAAAAGATGTCCAGGGTAGTAAAAGAGAATGAGGTAAATATTATTGTATTTTGTGATAATGTCGATTTCCCTTCATTTTCTATGATGAGGGTTGGAGAGTGAAGAAAAGTACATGGAAATATTTAATTTCTATGGAGTTGTAGATGCAGATTTTGGTGGGGATGTTGCGAGTTGTTATGGAAATGATGTGAGATTTTGGTGGAGGTGGTTGAGTGATGGTGGGATGGATCCCATGAATGAAGAGAAAAGAGAAGAAAGCCTTTGGAGGAGGAGGATGGTTTATGGTGGACATGGGTCCATGAGAGGATGTAGAAAGATACTGTAAATTTGTTGGAGGAAGATGGTGAATGTTTTGAAAAGATGTTGAAAGAGGATGGAAACACAATAAATTCATGTACACCTATGATAGTGATGGAGTTTGTTGCATATTGCTTACAATTTGAAAGGATGGTTCTACCATTCAACTCCACTTTTGTGAGCATATTATGCACACAAAATTCCTACCTAATGCGTCTGATGCAAGAGCAGCCATGTAGACTAGTAATTACCATCAACCAAAAATAGTTTTTCAGGTTTGACCTTAAGTTTTGTTATGTTTTAGGTTTCATTTGACATTTCTTAGCATTGGATTCAGTCAGAGTTGCACAGTTTCTGTTTTGTGGAATTATCATCTTAGTGCGTAATAGAGCAGTTTCAATGAAAGAATTGTTTGAAGCAATTTATGAGGTTTAGCGAAAAAATATTTGACATGAAGATGGTTGAGGATATTTTTGAATTAATAAAAAATATTTCACGGTTGCAACATTCACTGTTAGGGAGATATTAAAACTTCCTATTTGAGCATATTAATTTATGGAAAGTTTAAACTCTCACAATTCTATAGGGCTAGAGTAAAATCCCTTTTTAGGGGTTTGTGGAACATCATTCCGAGAATACTTTGAGTTTTTCACTTGTCGACACTTTATTGTGTCAAATTGGCATATTCAGTCTTCTTCAAATTGATTTTCAAAGGGATGATTATTGCACTAGAATCAAGCATTTTTACATTCTGTTTATTCACCAATTTATCCATGTGATTAAATGAATTTTTGATTTCTATAGAACCATTGGATATAGTAGTGTTAAAAATTGAAGAAGAAATATTATTTATTCTTTTATTTAATGTGAAATTAGGGAAATGAAGGGGCATAGAGGAAGAAATTTCCAATTAGCACCAAAACTTGGAAATGAGGAGTCATGTTGTTTAGAGAAGGACATTTTAGAACAAATGAATAAAAGAAGGAAGGCCACATAGCTAGAGAGGCACCCACGTAACCAAAGGTGGAGAGGAATCCACCAAGGAAAATTAATGTGGGATTGCAACATAAAGTGGGTTGTGCTATACTTGGTTGATGAAAAAAATGAAGGCCAAAAAGACAAATTAAAAGAATACCATGCAACCAAAAATGAAGGGGGTTTGTTTCCAATAAAGAATTACAAATTGGAAGTGCAAGAGGGGTCAAGTATTTTAGAAAGGTGGAGCAAATTTAATAAAAAATAAAAAATATTGAATGAAGAGGAGCTAGCCGCACCAAGGAGAAATTTAATATAATGAACAACAGTTGAGTGAAGATGTATGGCGCAGAGTATAAGAGAAGGGTTGTGTAGTAAAAGGAAGAGGAGTGTTTCCAAGTTTTTTTAAAAAATATAAAATATTGTAGATTTGGAAAAGAGGGTGATGCCAAATATCAATGTCATTGTAGAGGTATGCAATAATAAAAATAGCGGATGGGAGAGATAGGTCGCACTTCATGTGAATGAACAAGGCATATTTTAATAGTTAAATAATGAAACCCAAAAACGAAGGAAAGAGGAGTTGCCAGATGAGAGGAGTGAGTTGAGAGTATTTCAAATAGAGGAGTTAGATATGGAATGCCAATGGACTAGAAGATTGTAAAATGAATTGCCTGGAAATGAGAAGTAAATAACAAAATTGAGTTACATATTTAATGAACTTTAGTGTCAATTGAATTTGGATTGGATTGACAAATGAAATTATCAATTCAATCTATTGTTTGGTTGTGAATTGTGCTGGCGTGATAAGGCTCATGTATTTCTCTTGCATCAATTGGTTGGGGCAGATTATTTGCCCGTGTAAGTTGTGTTTTGAGTGAGGTGATATAGCAAAGGTCGTTTTCATTTGCATCATAATTATAAAAGTTTGAGGTTCAAGATTACTTCTATCTAGGTACTTATTCCTTGTCATCCAAACCTTGAACTTAAATAATTCCTTCTATACATATTTTTAGAGTAAAAAACTTGACCTTATCTCTACTTGTGTACTTGTTCCTTGACATCCCCAATCCTCAAACTCTAAATTTTTTCCCTATGCATATTTTTTGAGTTTCAACCTTACCTATACTTGAGTACTTCCTCCTTCGCATCTTCAATGCCCAATGTCTGATAACCTCCTACATTATCTTATTAGAGTTAAAGGTGAGAGCATCCCTTTCACATGGTACCAAGTATGCAATACTCTCAAACCCACTACATGAAAAGGCACGAGTCATGAGGTATGCCCATCTCCTAAACCCTCAAACTTGAACAACTCTTGGATTTTGTGCTATTTACTCCCACCAACTTCTTTACACTTCCCAAAGTTTCATGAATGACCTAATAAGGTCTTGCAACTGGCCAATCAGATTTTTACACGTAAAAACATAAATTCATCATGAAGGAGAAAGATTTCATGAATTTATAGTGGAGAAAAGAAAATAGCTCATGCCTCCATTAATGTAGTGGTTGAGATTTCAAATTTTAATGGTCATCAAACCATCTCTTACTGATCATTTCAATGGATTTAACTAGATTTCTCTTGGTTTGCATGATAAGATGTGGTGGCCATTGATGTGTGAATCAATTTTTACCCTAATTGAAGGTTGTTGTAATGGTTTTATGAGGGTCACAATTTCCTATGGGGATTTTGTGTATTTTCTTCCCCACATGGTGTTTTCTAGTGGTTCATCTTGTGATCTTAGCTTGACACATGTTGCCTATACAAGGGGAATATCTATAATATTTTCTATAGAAGGGGAATTTTTCATTTGTAAATAGGTTATAAAATGAGGGAAAGAACCTCTATACCATACACCACACCTGTTTGAGGAAATAATGAGTTTTAGTATTGTCTGTTCATTTTACCATGATACCTATCTTTGATAGTTTTACATGAATGAGGGTTTAATTTCATGATTGTCTCCTTTTTTGTATTGTCTATTCTTGAAGAAAAGCACACCTTCAAGGAGGGTGGGAAATATTTTCCTCTACATCTGTTAGAGTAATTATTATGGTTAGTACACTTTCAAGAAGAGTGAAAAATCTTTCAAAAAGTAACTAGGGTTTGCAATATTTGAAGAGTGATTATTAAGTATAATTTTGTAATCAAATAGCATTTGTAGGTTTAGGTTATTTTAAGGAAATTACCATTATTGTAAGGCGATGATATAGACTTTGAACCATAATAATATTTATATCAATGTAGAGTTTTGATTGTACTTGATAACTTCATTTTCCCTTGAATACACATTAGGACCAATCTGTAGGAAACCTCCCCAACCCACTCATTTATAAAGAAGAAAAATCATTCAATGTATCTTTTACATTTTTTCTTTCATGTTCATTGTTGAACACTAAGCATAAAAGGGGTTTATAGGAATATGTACTATTGTCAGAGCCATTTCATTGTATGCATGAATAATTTATCTTCTTTACACTAGTGATAATTTTTTTCTATATCTATAATGTGCTTCAATAGGGATACCCCCTATGTCTTTTAGAGCCTAAATTATGGGAGATATTTGTTTATTTGTCATTCATTGGCCCATCCTCTCAATAATTTTGATCAAAATACTCATTAACCTCTTAGGAATTTTTGAAAGTAGATTGGAAAACCAATAAATTGGCCACTCTATTGGGGACTAGTTCCTAATTTCTTGGGTCATTCTTCATGTATTTGTAAATTGAAAGCCTTGGTATTTCAGTGAAGAAGATTATTAGCGTATTTGTGTGGATGTGAAAATATTTGGGTATGACCAATAATTTTATTACCGTATGAAGACTTTGCTAGAGGTTGTAACTTGGAAGATTGTATCAGCTTTGAAATTATGGTGTATTAAAAATTTAGTCCTATTTTAGAGGTTGCAACTTTTCTATAAAATGGTCGAATAATTACTTCTTATTGTATAAATGTTTAACATGGATATATAAAGCATCAAGTAGAAAAAAGAACTCATATGAGGTACAATAATTTTTAGGTATTCCTTTTTCCTCATACTCTATATTTAGAGGATGAAAGCATTAATATATTAGGCTCATTTGTGAAATAAATTTGTGGACAAATTTAATTTCTATGCTATGGATATGGATTTATATTGAGAGATGGGTATTAAAATAAGAAAGGCACACTTGTATGCAAATAATCCTAAGAAATTGGAGGGATAGGTGTTCTTTTGTGTAGTGCTAAAAACTTATTAAGTAGAAAGAAGTTGTGGGAAATGTTGAAAAGGAGAGTATGTTTTCATTGAGAGTAGATATGAGAAATGAATGTTACTCTAGTGTTCCTCTTGCATATTCAAATGTCATAATGCATGGTACAAAAGCAAATAATTCATATCCTTAGAGAATCCTTTTATTTTTTGGAAGGTATAAACCAATTGATTTTAATGGTATCCCAAATGATCCAAATCATATTCCCAATGAAATTAGAGATCATTT
>VDFB02157406.1:0-21904 GCA_007258455.2 Sequoia sempervirens | reverse complement strand
GGAGCGTCATCCGATTGCATTTGAGAGCAGGAAACTCAGGGGTCCTGAGAGATTTTATAGCATTTACGACAAGGAGATGTTAGCCATTATGCATGCATTGGCTAAGTTTAGGCAGTACTTGGTAGGCAGCAAATTTAGTGTTCGTACAGATCATAACAGCCTAAAACATTTCCTTGGACAGCGAGACTTGAACGAGAGGCAGCAGAAATGGGTCAGTAAACTGCAGTCATATGACTTCGACATTACTTTCATTAAGGGGAAGCAGAATATAGTAGCTGACGCCTTGTCTCGTAGACCCCAGTTGAATGCCTTAGCACAGATTACAGAGGATTGGAGGCATCGGATCATTGCAGAGTATGCTAAGAACCCATGGGCTTCTAGCATCGTTGACAGGACAGAGCAGGACGACAGGTATACAGTTGTAGATGACTTGATCATTTACAAGGGGCGGATTCTCTTGGTTCCTGACTCTGAGTTACGGACTACAGTTTTGAGAGCCTTTCACGACCTTCCTATGGCGGGCCATCCTGGATACTACAAGACTTACAAAATGGTTCGGGAACGGTTTACTTGGAAAGGGCTGAAAACTGATGTTTTGCAGTATGTCCGTGAGTGTTCTGTATGCCAACAGAACAAGCAGGAGCACACCTATCCTGCTGGATTACTCCAGCCACTTCCGATACCTGACAGGAAGTGGGAGTGCTTATCTATGGACTTTATCACGGGTTTGCCGAAAGCCCAGGGTAAAGATTGCATTTATGTAGTGGTCGATCGGTTGACTAAGTACGCCCATTTTTTCCCGATTACGACTACTTTCATAGCATCGCAGACTGCAGAGTTGTTCTTCAGAGAGGTTTTCCGATTGCATGGATTGCCTCGGACGATAGTCAGCGATAGAGACAGCCGGTTCATGAGCAACTTTTGGCAGGAGTTGTTCAGGCTTTGTGGGACCGAGCTGACACCGAGTCCCAGCTACCATCCGCAGACTGATGGGCAGACAGAGATTGTCAATAAGTGGGTGGAAGGTTATTTGCGCAATTATATAGCTGGTCAGCAGAGAGCTTGGGTGAGATGGATTTACTTGTGCGAGTATTGTTATAACTCGACTCACCATATGACGATACAGATGACCCCCTTCATGGCGTTGTACGGGTATGAGGCGCCCAATCTTCTGGATTTGATTTTGAGCGATAGCAGAGTGCCGAGTGCAGGTGATATGATGCAGAGTCAGCAGGACATCTTGAGGTCTCTCCGAGACAATATCCAGTAGGCACAGAATCAGCATAAGCAGTATGCTGATCAGAAGAGGGTTGAGCGCAGTTTTGAGGTGGGTGATATGGTGTACCTCATGTTGCAGCCGTATCGTCAGTCTACTCTGCGGAAGAGTGGGGCAGAGAAACTAAAACCTCGCTACTATGGTCCATTTCGTGTTGTCAGACGAGTGGGCGAGGTTGCTTATGAGTTGGACTTGCCAGCTGATACAAAGGTCCATAATGTATTTCACGTTTCTCGCCTGAAGAAGGCATTGGGTCAGCATGTTGTTCCATCTCCAGTTTTGCCACCCCTTGACGACGAAGGGAAACTGATACTAGTACCTGAGGCCATCCTTGATATGAGAGAGAGACACCTTCGGAGGCGTGTGATCAGGGAATATCTGGTCAAGTGGAGAGATTTGCCAGTTGAGGGTGCTACATGGGAGTCGTGAGGCGATTTTACAAAGATCCAGAGTTGAGATTGCTTGAGGACAAGCAATTTCGTGGAGGGCTGACCGTCATGTCTCCCATCCTAGTCGCCATACCGTGACGAGGTTAGCCTATCATTTGATCCTCGAGGTCGGCCAGAGTGTTCGTGAGATCCTTTTGGCGCTTGCTCGGTTGGTTGGGGCCTGCACTGGGTGCTGTGTCGATGGGCTTGCATCTTCCAAAGAGCTTTTCAGAGAACTTTCTATTTTTAGAAAGTTAGGTCAGACGGAAGCTGCTATTTCGGGCAGGGCACCTGGTGCAGTGATTTAGCTCAGATTCGACCCGGTTCAGTAATTGTTTGATTTGACGGAGAAATAAGGAGTAATTACTAAGTTATTAAATATTTAATAATTTGACTTTATTATAAAGTCACTTTATTGAAATATTAAAATATTTAATTATTTGGCTAAGTTATAAAGTATTTAATTATACTTTATATTATATTATTAAAATGTGATTTAATGAGTATTTAATGCTCATTAAAAAGGGACGCCAATAATTAAATAAATTCTCCTAAGTCCAAAGTGAAAATTAAATCATTAATTTAAATGATTATTTTAATGGAGAATTAGGTCGAACTTTTCATAGAAGAATATATTGTTCTTCCCAAGGCAAAATGGAACTATCAAGTTTATTATTCAATTTTGTCTTCTGAGCATCTGAGCTTTGGAGTTTGCAAACCCTAGGGTTTCTGGCAAACATCGTTTCTGGAGAACGTAACCTCTTCAGAGATCAGGCATACTGAGGCTGTGAGATACCAGCTGAAGATTGCACTTGGTGATTTCATCCAGAAGTCACAGATTGAGCTTAATCATTTAATCAGACAGAGATTCATCAGTATTCAGCAGAGATTATTCATCTAGCAGTCAAGGCGCACTTTTCAGAGGACATTCATTTGAGATTGGGCACAATTTCCAAAGGCCGTACATTATTCATTATTGCTGCAGACAGTCCGTACATCTGTACTTTCAGGCCGTACTTGTCAACCTTCTGAGGAAACGCCTTCATTCTCTGTTATTTGGTGATTCCACATTGGGGCGCTTGGTATTCTGTGTTATTTGCATTGAGATTCGAGCTGGAGGAGTTTCTTATTAATTTCTGGCCGTACCATCACCAGCTACAGCAGCCGCCATTAAAATACCAGGTTTTTATTTAAAAATTTCATGTATTGTTTCCTACCTTCAGTTTTGGCGTTGTAAATGCTCTGGGAATTGAATATAATGATGCGCCTTGATTCTTGAGCAAGTTTTGAAACATTTAATGCATTTATATATTTTTTATGAATTTTTCAAGCAATTCTAGAAAAATCGCAAATTTTACTTTTGCCTGTGAAAACCTCAAAAACACAAAAAAATTGAAAACATTGCAAAACAACACAAAACACATCAGGGTTTGTTTCAGAGAACCACCAGTAGTTCCTGGCCAGCTTTGTCGAGCTTGATCGTAGCCTGTCTTGAGGCACCATTGTCCTTTCCGGTTGTCCTCGCTTCAGCCATCTCAGCTTCTTCTCTTGAATATATTCGAATTCTGACACTTAGAACGGATTTCTAAGTGAACTCTGATGATTTCACTTCACTATCAGCAATCAGCAATTTTAATTTCTATGTCATTGTACTTCTAACCAGCAAATATCAAGCTAGCAAATTCGTGCTCCTAAGTTCTCAATTGTTCCTTTGCTTCACCCCAAGGCGTCCCACAGGCAACTTCAACTAAGCTCAATGAATCAAATTTCAGACTTCAGCCTCAATACTAGCAAAGGCCGTACCTCTTCTATTTCAGCAATGGCGTACCTTTACTTTAGCAAAATACTTCTGTACTTCAGCAATGGCGTACCTCTTTCAGCTCTCAGCAAACTCAAGGCGTCTCCTTCTACCTCCAGTGACAAATTTAATCAACTTTCAAGTGCGCCTCTTCAGCAAGCTCAATTCCTCAGCAAAACTCGAACTTCTTCAAGCTCACTCAGACTTAGCAACTTTTGAATTCCTCCAGCCTCAGCAACTCACTGCAATGCCTCACTCTCAGAGCAAGTTCGACTTCTCTAGCTGTGAAAATGAGTGAAAAACTTGTTCATTTTATAGCTAGAATTCGAATTCTAGAAGGAGTTAATTTTAGCCAGTGCCATTAAACTCCACTACTCCACTTCAAGAATTCGAATTTTCCCTCCCTGGTGTTTCTGACACTTGTCTCCAGTCGTCGGGAATATTATTCTTCTAGAAACTTGACTTTGACTGGCGTTTTTGAATTCCTTTTCAAAATGTAAATTCGTCATTTTTGAATCCACTAGCCGGAGCTCTGTCATTTGAATTCGAATTTTTAACTCCATCATCTGCTCTGGAAAATTCATCCTTGAAGAGTTTAATCAAAATTATCTAGGCAACTCCCTTTAGATTCGTCGTTCGAAGAAAATTCACTTTGAAAACTCATTTTATTCAAATTTGCCTTAGAAAATTTAAAATTCTCCCTTAGGAAAATTCACAATTCGAGCACTGATTAAATTCTTCACTGAAAGAGTGTCGGTGAAGCTCAGAGGACTTGGAAATCCATCTATCATCACGAATGTTTAGTACCCAGAAGCAAATTTTCTTCAGAATGCTCTGAATTCATGGGTACCCAACGAACGGGTTCATTTGATTTTTCGAATTTGAACCTTAGAAAAAATATTATTTCCATCATTTAAATTCGTTCTTCGCCTGTGATCACTCTGTGTTGCTCTGACTTCTTGAAAAATTTGAAGAACTTGAATTATCCTTGTCTCTGACTCCATCACTGGGAAAAGTTGCTCGTGCTCCGGAAAACTTCCATCAACTTGGAGCTCTAGGCGTATTTTCCAAGGAAAATAAATTTGCCTTAGAAAATATTTTTAAATCATCTCTTGCATTCTGAGAACTTGCCTTAGAAAAATTTTGATTGCCAGTGGCGAGGAATTTTTTTGATCAACTTCATTTGGAAATTTTACATCCCCGGCACGCCTTGCACATTTTACCTTCACTTCACACTTGGAAAATATTCATTAAAAGTCCAACGCCTTAGAGAAATTTTAACACTTAGCAAATATTTTATTTTCTTCCTGAAGCGCCTAGCATACTCCATTTTATTCTCAACGCCTTCAAATATTTTCTAACATATACCACGCCTTAGGAAATTCCAACGCCTTATAACTCCCTTCACACGCCTAGCAAAGTCTCTCTAAGGCCCACCACCTTGGGCGCATTCTACACATGATGGAGGACAACGCCCATCTTTTACCACTTTTCACCATGTCTAGGTAACATTTTTGCCTTAATTACCACCCTTAATTACCTTTCACATTGAAACATGGGCGCATTTCCTTGTAGGAGGAGGATGAAACTTGCCACCACGCCTTGTGACCCTTCACCTTCTTTATTTTCGTCTTGACATGCATGATTTGGGCGCATTTTAGCCCCTAAGGAGGACGAGTTTGCTTTGACTTGTTGACTTGCTTCAACTTGAGCGCATTTTTATGGAGGTGGAGGATAAAAGTGTTGACTCGTTGACCTTACTTGCCTTGTGGGCGCATTTTGACATGTCTGGTGGATAAACCTTTTGGAGTGACCCTTCGCCTCCTATTTTTTTGTCCTCACATGACCCAGTTTGGGCGCATTTTAGCCTTGGAGAAGGATAAGAACTTTGACTCTGCTTTGACCTCCTTGAATTTTGGGCGCATTTTCATGCTTGTGAAGGATGGGCGCATTTTGATGTGTGAGGCGGATTTTCATGCCTTAGAAACTTTTTAAGCTTTTTCCCTCTTTCTCCTTGGGCGCATTTTGCCCCTGCTGCAGGATGAAAACGTTGACTTTCTTTTGACTTTCCTACCCTGGGCGCATTTTGCCTCTGAGCAGGATGAACTCACATTTTCAAAAAATTTCTACGCCTCTAGCTGAGATGGGCGCATTTTTCTATGCCTGCTGGACGAGACTCCAGACTTAGACGAATTTTTATCATCCTCGCCAGCTTACGTGCCCTGCTATTTATAGTAAGTTCTCTGAATTTGGACTTCTGAAGCTCGGAATGGCCTGAAATTTTAAACATAGCATCCTCATGCCTTTATCAACTTGTCAACACTGCCACTTTTAGTCACCCTGCTATTTATAGCCTGTTTTTGAGGGTGGCTTACTATAAATAGTAAGTTCTTGTTTCGAGAAATTCCATTGTCTCGGACGAGTTGAAATTTTAATGAGGCGCCCTCACCACGGATCTTTACTCGTCACTAATCGACGAGATGAACTGATTTACTATTTTAGCATCGCTTCCAATTTGACTTACTATAAATAGTAAGTGCTCCGCTTGACTTGAAATTTTACCAGCAGATAGCCTGAAGGATGCTGATCGCGGTGGTTTACACCGGTTTTCGAAAATTCTGACTTTTGACCCCTCTTTTCAGGCTCCGAAGTTGGAAACCTTAATTCGCTCTGCATGCGTATCAAAAGATATCCGTTTGCCTTCGCTGCAACACCGGATTTCGTAAATCTCAACGGCGAAGTACGCCGACACACTCGCTAAAATATGCCTCATCGAAAGAGAATCTCACATGCCGCGCTCATCATGTGTCGTTCCACGAATCAATTACATGCAAAAGACACTCGACATGCAACTTCTAAAAATAGCCTCTGGCGTCGAATCCCGAAGTGATCATCTCGACTCTGTATGTTACTACGGGCCGCCGGTCTTGAAACCTGTATGAATATTCCTACATGCAAAGAAAAAACTCGTGATCTCGACTCAAATCTGCCCCGAGCCAGACTGCTAAAAATAGTAAGTTGTCTATTTTTGCTCAAATTTGGCATGCAAGCAGTCTGATGTACTCTGAATGCCGTGTGATGATCGGAATCTCAAAATAGCTGACAAATTGCCCCGAATTGCAGACTTACTAAAAATAGTAAGTACCTCAGAATTTGATGAAAACTGGCTGGAAGCCTGCTGGATGTCTGCTGACAACATTGTTGAGTTCAATTTTCAATTTTCTCACTTTACTTGACCTTGAATTGACCAGAAACGATGAAACCCTAATTTTAGACTTGGCCAATATTTCGCGTTTAAGCTCAATGACGGACACAACCCCCCCGAAAGACGGACACCAGAAAAGAGACAGAGAGAGAGAGAGGAAAACCCAAGCCAAAAGACCGGAACGGAGCAAAAATTAGGGGGTCCCCATCTTGATGGGGCGATGTGTGAAAAGGTCACAACACACTGTCAGATAACCACATTTAAGAAGAGTCAATCAAACATGGGTGAATGCAGGTGTAGAGGGTCAATGTTGAAGATCTGGTGTGCTGATTCACAAATGATGTCAAATTTATAGTGTAACGCCCCACCACACAACTCTAGAGGAAGTTGCAATTAACTACTCAAACGCACTAATTTTTTTTTTTTTTTTTTTAAGTACAAATAACATGCAAGATCAATATCCATTGCCAACAACCTCTAAGGTTACGAGACTGAGATTACTTAAAACCCAAACAAGAAACATGAATTGAAAACATCACATTTAATTACTTAATAATTTAAGTTCACATACATTCTATACATGTTAAAATTACATCAAAGGCATTAAGAGATACCACATGCTCCAATAATATAATTTACAATATGATTACAACACTCATTCCCCGAATGAGGTAAATCCAATAAACAAGGTTACAAATTACAACCTCCACCTCAATAACAAATGAGGGGTAAGAACATACAATAACAGCTGAAATGAATAAAGCATGAAATGAAATTGGATTTCACGAGCTCTCCAATTGGAAATCTCGTCCACACGATCAAGAAGAAGACCCAACAGATTAAGGTGCATGTTCTACCCAACCATGTGATACCCGAAAGCTCACCCCCCCGTGCTAGGAGATAGTAACAATGAATCCTATACAAGACCATCGACCTCTAGACACAGGTTAACTCACATTGACACAACCAATCACATGAACCATACAACCATACAAAAACACAAGTACAACTCTAACATCACTGACATAAGTCACATTGCTTCCAGAAATAAAATAGATCGAGTATGATAAGAAGACCATACACATAAAACCAAATACCAACTGTTGTCGTAGAAAGAGTGTCATCACACTCCTTGTCATGGGATCTCCTCTGGGAATCTTCATAGGCTTCGGCCCCCACTATGAGTTGTCCTGGTGGCCTCTACCGAATCTCGACACCCATACTCACTCATGTGGAATCAAATACCTCTCATAAAGACAAGATAGATGACCTTGCCATTCCAGGCCTTCCCGTCTCATCCCAAGTCTATACAAGCCCTTGCGTCCATGAGCAAGGCTCAATTATCTTAATTAATGTGAAAAACTACCTAACTTCTAAGTACATTGATTTAGTTATCACTTGATTAAACCACCTCTGAAGGTTATCCAGTCTACCTCTTTGGGCTTTGGCCCCTAACAAAAGCCACTCTTCTACTTGACAACATACCAAACAAAACCAATCACCAAGGGAATCCCAAGTGCATACCAACAAGATAAAACCACTCCAACTCTAGGAGGAACATATAATGAGAACCCACTCCAAACACAGAGGCTACAAAAGTCAGAAACCTCTCCAAACATTGGAAGCAACAAAAGTCAAACCCCTCTCTAAACATTGGAGGCAACAAAACACATAATCCACTCCTTCCAAAGGAGGCACAAAATATCCCCGTTCGTGAAAACCGGGTAATACAACATGATACAACTATACGCCCTACTCAAGCCAATACAACGGTTGACTAACAAAATACAGCAACCCCAAAAGTTAAACCCCTTTTGGAAGACTTAACAACCCTTCAAATCAAATTCTCCAAAGCGAAAACAGAAGAAAGTGAACATTCAAGAAGGGCAACCAAACAGGAATTAAATCTATATTTGGATTTCCTAAACCCACTTCCTTCATTAACATTCAGTAATTTATTGCCTTAATAAAAACTGACTTAATAATGTCTCTATTAGACAAAAGATGAAATTTAAACCATATTTTCAATTCCTTAATTGCTTTTAAATAACAATAAAATAAAACAGTTACTTCATCTTTTCAAATAATAATATTAATAACCATTGGTTCTTTTCAAAATAAATCATTTAAAAAAAAACAATTAATTCATTTTGCCCAACATCAAGAATGGGAGAGATCATGACGAAGGGACAAGTTAGGTAACTTATTATCCTACTTTAGGATTTCCTAGATCCAAGCAAGGCGATAACATATTGCATGTAGTCGAATAAGAATAATTAACATTATTTGCGACTACTCAAAAGTAATTGAAATTACATTTGCGACATTGAAGAATTTAAACTAACAATTTAATTCCACTTTCACCAATTCCACAACATAATCAAAATCAACTTTTCAATAAAGTCAATGTTATTCACTCTATGATTATAGAATAATCATTTTAAAATCCATATATTTAAATATTTAAAAATCATTTAAATATATATATTTTTTTAAAATATCATTTTACATATTCCAATTAATTAAAAAAAAATTCCAATTATTTAACATATATATAAATATATTATACATATTTAAATAATATAAAAAAAAATGCATTTAAATAATAATATATATATATAATATAAAATTAAAATTTATATATATAAAAATAAAAATTAAAAAATTAAAAGAACTTTAAAGTTTAATTCGCTGCCCCACGGTCCTGAGAGAGGGACGCAGCCATAGGGTGGAAGCCTCCACGGGGGGAAGGGCCGCCAGAGCCCATGGGCTGTGGTTGTGGCGTGGCTGCTCCCCCCCCACAAAATAATTTTTTTTTATAAAAAATTTTAAAAAATAAAACCCATTCCTTGTTCACATAGATTTTTCTGTGTAATTTTTTTTTTTTTTATAAAAATAGAGAAATTTCTCAGCTGAAGGATAAAAAAAATTTATAATTATATAAAACATATATATATATATATAATAGTTCCATTGATTTACAGTCAAATTGTGCAACTTTTTTACAAAAAATTTGCAATAAAATCAATTTCTCAAACACAATTTCTGGTTTTAAATTTCAAATTTGACATGGACTATTTCAAATCCAAATTAGAGGTTTTCAAATATCATTTTGTTTCTTTGCATTTGTCTATTGTTGAAATTGAAGATTTCAGTTGCAAGTTTTGTTTTCTAGCAAAAAAAGATCTAAATTACTTCAAGATTTCAACTGGGTTTTCAAGGATGATTGCAACAAGTTTTTAAAACAAAAAACCAGATTTTCAAAACAATAAAAGAAACAAAGAAAACCTGTTTGAAACTTGAAGGAGAATCTGGTGTTGAGTAAATCCAATTATTTCAAAACCCTTTTCAAATCTTCATTCCAATCCCAAGATGCATCCTCCAAAAATAAGAAAAAACCCTATTTCCTCTTCCCAGCAAATTTCTTTCCCTAAGCATGAATAATCCCCAATCCTTCCATTCATTTTCAAATTAAGTCAATGCCCTCTAAAAAAATATCCTAGATATTTTATTTTTCCAAAAATAAATATTTTTCAACATTATAGATATTTTCATGCCTTTAGAAAATATTTGCATGTTAATACTTTAAAGGACAATTTAAATTTCAAATAGATTTAAATCATTTACTTTATTATAAATTTTCTATTTCCAAATGAATTTAAAGCTTTTAATGATTTCTTTTCAAAAAGCATTTAAACTTTTAAAATTTTCTTTTCAAAGAATTTAACACTTTTAAAATTCCAAAAAGAATAACTTGACTCAATTCCACACAATTAATTTAATTAATCAATAAAATAAATATAATCCAAGATTAAATTATTTTATTAATTAAATTAAATTAATTAATAAATTCAACAATATTTCTAACATTATAACCAGATCAATTTAATAAACAACTTCAATACATAAAGCCATTTATTTACCTTTTCCACTTGCAATTAAATAAAATCAGGGAGAGAAGAACAACAAAAAAACAACTTAACCCAACTAAACCCGACGACAAACTATGACTAGGGTGATGACTTGGCATGGAAAACCTAGTTACTATCTCCCAATCGAATACTGTTGGCCAATGGACACGCTCAACCCTGTAAAAAAAGGTGGAATCGATGTCCTGTACCTGTCAACCTGCAAACAAAGAGTATATCGAACATGCATATATATAACATAATAAAACACACCGTGAAGAGGAAATCTCAGAATCGCAAGGCATTCGTAAGCGAGTGATGCGATCTCGTCCCCTTCACCAATACACTCATCATAGACTGACAGTTGCATCATAAACAAATATCTAATGCAATAACATGTTACAATAACTAATCATCATTACACCAATTAAAACATGGCAAATAAAGCATCAGATAAGATACCTCACATCACACCAATAAACTATCGCTCTATAAATAACGATCAAATAACACACACATGATAAAGCATCTCAATAACCAAAAAACACATCAAAGCAAACAAGGACACACTGTCCAGCCAGAAAGCAAAATAGAGGGGTGTGTAATTTCTTTGATGCAAAATGTCTTTTTAAATATTGTAATATTGAATGGTTTACCACTAGTAGATGCAAAATATCTTTTTAAATATTGTAATATTGAACGGTTTACCACTAGTTGATGCAAAATATCCGTTTAAATATTGTAATATTGGATGGTTTACCACTAGTAGTTTATTTTATTGTTGAAAATTTTGGATGGATTTCCAGCAGATCCATTTTAATTATAAGAGTTGGTTAGTTCACTCCTAAATGAATTACATATCATTATCTGCCAATTTGGTGTTCAAGTTAACTTGTTTTGGCATTGACAGATCTGCATGCAATCAATTACTTTGGCTTGATTGAATTCTGCATGTAATCTGCTAGTGGCTCTTTCATCTACACAATGTATTTAAATTAGATGGCTATCACCAATATCTTAATGTAATTTCTTTTTCTTTGTTCTAATCTCTATATGCTCTCATTTTGCCCACCTTGGGATCTGTTGGTGTAAAAACTAACACCTCTGGAGTGCAGGTTTGTACGGACAGCTATGCACACTGCGTAATGAGTGCTTTTCAAATTAGGAGGGGAAGCTCCCTTGTAGTGCTGGTATGCGTGGAAAAGAAAAGTAATCTAAGTCCTATCTTTTTGTTCTCAGCTGAAGAGGCACAAGGTTAAGAAAACCAAGAACGTTGCAGCTAAGGATTTTCTGGTTTCGCAGATTATTAACTACAACTAAGCTAACTACTTTAAATCTATCCAGTTTCCTCAAGAAAACAGAGCATGAGGAAATGGAGCAAGGTTTGACTATCAGACGATAAACGTGTATAGATTCTCAACTTGAAGGCAAGGTGGCGCATCTATCAGCTCAATCTAGACAAGTTTATTGGTAACATCACACGATAAACTGGATACGGATTCTCTACTTGAAGGCAAGGTGGCGCATCTATTATCTCAATCCGAATTAGTTTATTGTCCATGACAACACACGGTAACCAAGTACAGATTCTCTACTTGAAGGCAAGGTGGCGCGACTATTATCTCAATCTGAACAAGTTTATTAGGCACAAAACAGATTTATCTAAACTATGGGAAGAATTTACCATGACAATCGCATGAAACCCTATGTGACATAACAATTGATCATAATGGTAAAGACTCACAAAACAGATTTATCATCACAATCGCATGAAACCCTATGTGGCATAACAATTGATCATAATGGTAAAGATGCACAAACAAATTTATCTAAACTATGGAAAGAATCCACCATTACAATTACATGAAACCCTATGTGGCATAACAATTAATCGTAATAGTGAAGACACATGAACAAATACCAAAAGAGCAATATTGAGGGCAAGGTAGGCGCAACATATATTTCTCTCTCAAGCAAAAGTTAATTACAAATGAGCAAAAACTCTTATTTATATACATCAAGGTGTAGGGAACCCTAAAATCACCTTGAGTTAACTACAGCCTCGCAAATGCATGCAAGATTAATTATTAAACCCTAATGAAGTAAACTATACAGTTAACTGGAAAGCTACCATCAGTTAACCGAAACATCTAACCTAAATGGACCATGTGCAAGCATGCACGTCCTTATTTAAAGCAAAGTTAACTAGACATTACCCTCAGTTAACTGGAAACCCTAACCCTAACTCCTGTGTAGATAATTCCAAGGAAGAGCTAAGCATGTGTGAAATTAGCAAGTGAACTCAAGACTGAAAGTCGAGTTTATTGCTGCTCATGACTCAACCCTCGAAATTAACTGCAGGTTCCAACTGGCAGATCACTCCAAGTCATCTTGGTCCAACACCTCGAACAAGAATTCATCAATCACTCTGTCTTTTGGCACTTTGACGCTATCCAAAACAATAATCTGTCTCTTCAATTCTCTGTCACTCTTCTTGATTGTATGCATGCATTCTCTGACATCTTCAGCCGCTTTCTTGAAACTAGCTGAAATCACTGAAATGTGATCCAAAATCTCCATCAAGATATCACGAACATGCTTCTGGAACTTAGTTTGCATAGCCTCGAGATCAGCGTAGGTACCATCTTCACGAAGACAATGGCATGGGATTTGAGTGACTTTGGCGGCTCCGTAAATGGAGTAATCTCTGTTCCTTTTGCAGCGTAACGCTTCATTGTCAGCGGCTATGATGAAAACCTAAATTAAGACCGATTTGGTCTTGAATTTAGTCTAGTTGAATTGCCTTCTGAAAAACTTGCCCGTTGACTGTGAACACGGCTAAGTTTTGACAACTTTCTCTGGAAAGCTAAAATGGCCCCTGGTGAGGTTAAAAATAGCGTGTCGGAGGATAATTTTCACCAAAAATTCTGAGACATGGGTTTTGTCCGGAAAATGATTCTAAGACAACCCACAATGTCAAAATTGTGAAAACACGTCGTTTAGCCTAACATGCAAAGATTCTTCAATCGAGAACTAAAGGGGTTTTTAGAGCTTCTTGGGGCAATTTTTCTTGAGAAAATCTGGAACATGGGTTTTGTGCACAACATAATTCTAAACAAACCCAGATGATGCAATTTTCAAAAAGATGTGTTTCAGGCCCACATGCAAAGAAATTCTTGGAAAAAAGCACAGAGCTTTAGAATGAAGGCTACGGGGCGATTTTCTCGAAAAAAATCTAAGACGTGGGTTTTGCTACTGATGCTGAAATATGCGAACCCAGATGATCAAATTTTGAATATGTGTTGAATTTCTTTGACATGCGAAGAAAGTACCTAAGATGAGAAATAGAAGAAATAAGACAGAAGATAGAAAGTTTTGCTTGTCTGCTTCTGAAAAATTCGCCAATCTCTATTGTAGAACTTGATAAAACCTGCATGCAAAGTGAAAATAAAGTCTAGAATCGCCTTCCTCTGAACAATCTGAACTTGTTGCTATGAAGAATGCTGAATTCGGACACCTGTAGCACCTTTAGCTTGCTGGTCGCTCAAGAAGAATATGAACTTTGAAGCTAAAGATGATGAAATAATGGACGCCATTCTCTGAATAAATAGATTTTCATCATTGAAATTCGCATAAGGCATGGAATCCTTGAAAAGTGCGCTTGGCTTGTGATTGGATCTCATTCCAGTTAACTGAAACTCAAATATGCTAAATAAAGCGCCATGTATTAGGGTTTCCCTTTTCAATCTTCAGTTAACAAAACCATGCGACTTTAGCTTCAATTAGCAATCCATATCAAGTTCGCCATCCTTCACATTTGCTTTAGATTCACAAATTAGAACTAAGGCGTCCCTTTTGATAACTAAAGTTGGCAATCTTAATTGAGATGAGAAATTCGCCATATATCATGCAATAAACATTCTAAAAATAGCGACCCTTTCATGACTTCAGTTGGCCTTCAAGAAGTGCGCCAACTTCACACTTATGCTTCATCATTAAAAATATCTAAAAATAACAACCCTTTTGGAACTTAAGTTATTATTCTTTGTAAAGGGCGTAGCTTCACAAAACTATGCTTCATCACTAAAAATATCTAAATATGGCGGCCCTTTTGAGAACTGAAGTTAACAACTTCATGCGCCATACTTCACTAATCTATGCTTCATCATTCATCTCGTCCCTTCTAGAACTTCAGTTGACACTCAATGAAGCGCCATCTTCACTAAAACTTCACAATTGCAACCAAATTTGCCATGCATGTGAACTTCAGTTGACATTTATGACTAATCTTCAGTTAAGTGAACATGTAATCAAGTTAACTCAACATGCAAGGTAGTTAACTGAACATGCAAACTAGTTAACTCGACATGCGAACTGAAAGATCACTCAACATGCCAATATATGAACTGAAGATGAAAACCCAGAAAACGTTTAGTCTAACTGCAGTCAGAACTCCAGTTAAGGCCTCCATTCAACTCTCTTTCGAAAATCCAATTTTGACCTCTTAAGGCGAATCCCAGACTTAGCCAAATTTCATGAAAATTTAGGCTAAAACCTCTGTCGGGACCTCTGTTCAACCTCTGACACTGGTTGACTAACTTCTCTGATTGGCTGGCTGACAGGTGCATCGCAAAGCTAAGTAAAAACTGATCAAAATATATCCTGAGACTGGAAACCATAAAAGTGACATTTGAAGGCTTAAAAATCCAAGCGCCTTTTCCCAAAGCTGCGCTTTTCCTCAAACTTAGTCAAAATTTGACTTCTGCATCTCGAACGAAGGGAAAAATAAATCCTTCATAACTTCTGATTTACCAACTTTCAGGACTGGATCTCAGGTTCACTGCGGAGCTGACCTCATTCTGCATAACAGCTGCAAAGACACATTTCCAAAGAAAATATCATCTGAGGGGTGAAAAACAAGGGTGCCCTTTTGAAAAGTTGCTCTTTTTCCTCTAGACTTAGCCATTTCTGGAAATGACAAAAATAATATAAAAACTCTGACTGCAAGCTGCTGAGACATCTTCTGATCTAACAAAGACAAGCAACGGAAAACTGAACGTAACACGGACACATTGAACATCGGATATCATCAGAAAGAAAGCATTAAAGACTTGAAAAGCTCAAACGCCTTTCTCAAAATGTGCTCTTTTGCTTTTTCTTCTGATATTCTGACTAAGATTTGACCCCACGTTTGATCTTCGTTTCAGGAACTTCTTGAACTCAGATTCACCCACTGACGGATGTGTCGCGAAGCTTGAACAAATGTGAGATAAACATCTTGGGTGGCGTTTAATCAAAAACTTACATCTGGCACCTCAAAAAGATGGGCGCCTTTATCAAAAGCTGCGCTTTTCTCCAGTGTTAGCCAATTCTTGCTTTCGCCTCATTTTGCACTATATCTTCCATAACTTGCCCGAAACAGGTCCGTTTGACAAGCTTGATAGCTCACTGCGAAGCTGACGTGATGCCAGACAGATGTCTGCTTGAGGTGACAAACCCTAAAAACAGGATCTGGGCCCCTAAAAGATAGGGCGCCCTTTTGAAAATGTGCTCCCCTCTCTAGAGAGAAAATTTTGATGATTTTCCTTCTAATTTTCACTTTTCTTAAATCTCTTCAATAACAGACTGACATGACACTGTCACCAACTCCATATTTGAAAAGCCCAAAAACGACCTTCTGACATCACTTTAACAAGATTAAGACTTAATTAAGCAAAATGCCTTAGTGAAGCAAAAATTTTGGTTTTGGGTACAATAGGATCTTGGTGATTAGGAGTTAAAATCTAAGCTACCGGTTCGGGTGTGGGTGCGAGTATGGGTACGGGTACCGATATGGCGGTATGACAATTTTTTTCTTTGGGTATGGGTACGGGAATATATATATATATTATAATAAATTATAAATTATAAGATCAGTGATGCTCATATTTGCTAATAAATAGAATACAACATAATTTTGACATAGTAACTTATAACAGTTCAATTCATGATCACTTCACAAGTACAATAATTGGTTCTCCTTAAAAAATATAGTAGAGAAATAAAAACTCAAAGAAGCCTGCATACCTTACTAGTTTCTTGGTCAATATTGATCATGACTTAGTGAAAAGTAGAATATTGCACTCAATGCAACATAATCAACAAACAAAATTGTCAACGTAAGTGGTGAAAAAGTTAATGTTATCTATGTAGCAAAGATCTTTGGTCAACATAGTCAATATAGCAAGCTCTTTGGCCAACACTGTCAGATAACCACATTTAAGAAGATTCAATCAAATATGGGTGAATTTAGGTGTAGAGGGTCAATGTTGAAGATCTGGTGTGCTGATTCACAAATGATGTCAAATTTACAGGCTAGCCCAAACTTTGTCTTTTTCCCCCTCCTTCGATAGTGCTGGTCAAGTGAGAGTAAATGATGGAATGATGCATTCATGAGGATCAATTAATGCTATCTACACATGTTCATTTGGAAACAATAGCCCTAAATTTTTTTAAATGATGGTTATTTGTTCTCTGTCTGCCAAAACAATATCAAATTTGTATTGGAATTCATTGGAAAACAATATCATATTTAGTAATTGATGTTGTCATACTTCTTTTATAGATCAATTTTGTAACTGTTGTTGTTTTTCTCTTCTTAGATTGTGGGGCTCCTGTTGGGTATGCCCAGGGTATTGCTTGGGTTCTTTGTTAGTCCTTCACAGAAGGACCCACAAAGAACCCAGGTGCTCGGGCCGTAACCTAGTCGTACCTAGGGACGAACTCGAACCGTACTAGGACCCGAACTGCACCAACACATGTACCCATGTCAAATATGGACACAGTAACTTAGGTTAAAATTTGAATGATCACAAAAAAATTATATGTATTTTAGCTAATGCCCTGCAGGGATTATTACACATGCATAATGATGAACAAGATTAAGCTCGATAAAGGGATGAAATTGGGTGAAGAAGAGAGAAATAGTATTGATAATTATTGTAGTGTGTTAAAATCTATCCTATACAAGGCACTTGAAATAAAATTGGATGAAGAAGAGGGGGAGGCGGGAGGTGGTGAGAGGGAGAGAGTGGGGAAGTGGGACTAGGAGAGGGTGTGAGATAGTTAGGGAGAGAGTGTGTGTATAGAGAGAGAGTAGAGTCTACACACTGATCCTTTTGTAACCTTAAAAAGTCACCAAAAATTTGAAAATCCAAGGTGATGATTATACATGTAGAATCATTCCTTTATCAAGCTTAATGCTTTGTTCATTATTATGCATGTGTGCCACCAAGACAGCTCACAATAACAAAAACACTAGATGCAAACATTGTCTTTGTTTATCAGACAAAGAGAGAACTGCTCCATTGGTAACTTAACAAGCTGCCACTAAATTAAAATTCTGGGGTGACAATTATACACAGATAATCATCCATTTATCAAGATTACTGCTGTGTTCATGATTATGCACGTGTAACTAGGACAGGACATGATCACAAAAAAGCTACATAAGCAAATTCACGAATTCATTGTCAGCCTGAGGAAAAGTGATGTGGTGTAGAAGACAGCTGAAAAGTTGCTCCAAGGTTATTGTTCATGTATGCAGCTTCGGATAGAATATAAGCTCTTTTATTCTTTATTTCATTCAGCTTTTGGAATCTGGTAGGAACTTTACTACAAAACCTTAATATCAAGCAAATGTCTCATAGTGACCAGTCATGGTTGGAAGAATACATTATCGTGTTTATAACATTTTTTTTATAAACTTGTACAAACAAAATTTGAGGATTTGGATTACCATCCCTCTTGCATATGGGTTGCACCTTCCATACAACACCTCATTCTTTGTTCCAAAAAAATGAACATTCGAGTGAGAAAGATGAGAACATTTGGTTGTATCTCTCTCAAATGTTTTTGATTAGAATGTTTATGTTTAGAATTGTTACATAGAGATAATGCTCATTGGAGGGAATGCCTAAGGAAGTGGTATAACTGTAAAGTAAATCAACTAATAAATCTCAGCAAGATGCTCATTCTAAAGCTGAATGTTTGTCTTTAACTTTAGGATGTACTTGCAGAATCTGTTCAAAGATTACAAGCTATATTGGCTGTGATAATATTTTGCTTACATAGATTAGCACATAGCAGCAAAAATCTTTCAGGGAAAAAATCGGCAAACCAAAAGTATAAGATTATTTGAAAAAATGGGGAAAAAATCGGATTTAAAAAAAAATGTAAAAAATTGTAGAATAAGAGATAAAAACTATTTTTTTTTAAATTGAAAGGCATTTCCATAGCATAGAGATATAGAGAGCAAATAAAATAAAGAGTTTAACTAATGAATTGTAAAAAATAGATTTTTGTAGTTTATATTCATATCGCTGATTCCATTGCATTGCACATCTTTCAAACTCAAAGCATTACTTCACATTGCATAACTAATAACTAGGTGCTGATAGATGACAAAATTTCAATTACAATATAGTTTTTACAAAGTCAACCTAAGCAGTTATGCAATTACTTCACATTGCATAACTAATAGCTAGGAGCAGCTGCCAATTGCATTTGCTTGTCATGGCATTCCATGAGACCACATTTCTTTGAGGTATTTTTTTCAAACAGGTCATTGCCTTGTCTATGCTACCACATTTTTCATACATGTCTACCAAAGCATTTTATCAAACAGTTCATTGCCTTGTTGCTATGGCGAAAAGTTTTGCTTGTCATGGCATTCCATCACCATGAGACCACATTTCTTTGATGCATTTTTTAAAACAGTTCACTGCCTTGTCTATGCTATGAGTTACTATTATGCTTTGCTAGATTTTTTCCAAGCATCCATAGCTTGTTCGAAAGCACCTGTTTTAGGCTTTTAGCCATAGCAGCAAGGCAGTAAACTGTTTCATAAAATGCTTTGGTAGACATGTATGAAAAATGTGGTAGCATAGACAAGGCAATTAACTGTTTGAAAAAATGCCTCAAAGAGATGTGGTCTCATGGTGTGGTCTCCTTTGCTCTAGTTCACATTAAAACTGGCTACATACTTAAAGTCTAAGCTTTATTTAACCAAAATATTTCCTGAACTTCATCAGAACACTACATTTTTTAATGGCAATTTCTAATTCCATATGGAAGGTACCCATTCTTAAGTTCATTCTATTAACAGTCCTCTGCACTAAATTTTTCAAATATACTGTTGTTTAGTTTACTTGCTGGTAGAACATGCTTTGTATTTACTATTTTTTATTAATGTGCTGTTTGCCATGCAAATTTAAGAGACAACTCTCTGTATTTACAGCTATCTGATTTGGGGATATTGACAATAAATAAGGAAGTACACAGCAGAGAAGACTTATTAGCAATCTCAAAGTCAGATCTTTGGATTAATTTAATCAACAAACTTGACTCTTCAACATTATGTGTTAAGCCTGTGGGAGATGGTTGCTCAACCGGTGTTGCAAGATTATGGTATTTATATATTCTTATAATTTTGAGGGTATTTGAATAATGGATTTGTTTTAAGTATGCAATTTGTCTCATTTACAAGTGTTGTATTCTTGGTTTCTTCCAAAATCATTTAGTGGAAAGTTTTAGCACAAAATAATCAAGCATCTAGCATAGTTAATATTTGGACATTTTATTGAGTAGCAACATGTTAAATGATATATCCAAAAACTTTGATAGTGTTAGATGCACAATTAACCTTTGATTTACATTGTTTACTCATTGGGATAGATTCAATGTACCACAAGAGTAAACGAAAATAAACTCACAGAAAAGAGAGCATGTACAAAACATTCATGAACACATATTGCATAGAATAATGGTACTTCATTTATTAATGCAAGGAACTATGTACAATCACTCATACTAGAACATAACATCAAAATGCAACATACTGTAGCACAATGTCATAATCACTATCATCATACATCCCGACTACAATGACCCAAGTACATATAGTCGCTGGCAGTGGTTGAGAAACCAACCATCGTGACTCTTTGTTACAACTAATCCAACTAGTCGGGGACTTAATATTTTGAAACAACATATAACATAAAGTATATGAAATATTTGCTGCCTAACTATAGTTTTATTTAATTATATTATTTGGCCGACTAATAACACTCTCGGCTGACTACATACATTTCATGAGTTTTCTAATGATATAGAACAAACTCATGTTTGGTGGGCTCAATTAACATTTATGTGATGCTAAATGATATGCCTCTATTGAATTAAATAATGAGAAAAATGGAAACCTCTTAAACTATAATCTAACTAATTGCTTAACTTTATCTTTATAGAAAATTGAAAATCTGCACTCAGATGGATCTTGACTAGCTAATTCAAGAAAGAGTGGAATTTTGGAATTGTTAGCCACATTAATCTCAAAATACCTATTGTACCTATCATTTTTCCTTGACTTTGAGATAAATGAAAATGTGATTGTGTTAGTGAATTAATGTGGTTGACATCTGATACAAATGCCCATGTAGAAAATTCCTTGTATATTCACCAAGATATGCAATAACACAATGTCATATGATATATCTAATTGGATTAATTAATGACATAGTGAGGTCATGGGTTCCAAATATTGCTGACCAAGCCAGAAATTAGAGATTTTGGTGTGTTTAACCATATGATCCAATGCCTCCTTTGCACAACTTCCTTCAATCGTACTATGCAGATGCTGGACTTATTTCTCCACCGTATGGTACCTTCTACACTCTTAGTTGTATGACCTTTAGTAAGACTCCTTACTCTACAATCCACTTCCAACTACGCGTCCTCTTTTTGTTGCCATATGCACTAGCCTTGTGATTTTGTCCGTGGTGAAACCAATTTCCGTATGCGTATAGTGTTTTTTTTCTGTACCTCCTATTCCCTTCTTTGTCGTACGGTATTATTGCAATCCCCTTTCCGCCATACTACATTGTCAGACTTATTTTGTCATACTTTAAACTCTCCCCTCATTGTACGTTGCACTATGTTTCCTTCTCTCTACACCTTTCGTCCTTCAGTTCTTTGTACGGTGTACCATGGACTTGCCTTCGCCCTCAAAATTGTTTTTCGTACGGTTACATGTTGTACGATGATGTGAAGATTGTGCCATACGGTATCCTTCCACTCACCTCTTTGCCATAAGCTGGATATAGATTTGCTCCGTTCATTTTTTCTTTTTATGATTTTCATTTTCATTCTCTCCTCCCTTTTTCTTTTTTATGATTTTCTTTCACTTTCGAGGTGTATTGCCATTTGCATGTGAATGGCGATCTCTTGTAGCAATGCTCCTCACAACATGTG
>VDFB02157405.1:0-26473 GCA_007258455.2 Sequoia sempervirens | reverse complement strand
TGGGTGAAATTTCATCATGTGTGCACAAAGGAATGCCACCACATGGAATCAAGTACATCTCTCCTACAGATGAGTAAAACTCAAACATGCCTGAATCAATGCCCTGCAGATGGATAACTCAACGTCGTGCAGATGAATAGGCCTCCTCGTTTATCCAAATGAGGAATCCAAAAACAAATATGAAGCCATGAAAAAGCCACTAAAATCATCATAAGGTCATTTAACACATCCAAACAAGCATTTTTGTAAGAATACACATTTAACAGTTGTAAATCAACATGAAATTGAGGCATAGAAATTACATAAAAATTCAAAGTGCCCAGATTAAAATTCTAAGCCTGACCTAGTTCATATTTTGGAGTTGCAAGTTGGAATCCACCTTCAATTTTTCAATTTTAAGAACCATAATAATGTGTTGTACTAAAAAATGTCATTTATTGCATGGTTGGGCAAAAATATGAAAAATGAAAGTGCCCGGATTAAAAATAGGACAACGACCCATTTGAAATATGGAGGATTCTACATGGAATCCAATTTTCTTTTACTTTTTTTAATAGATAGTTAAAGAGCCAGAATTAAAATTTGGCAAAGACCTAGTTGAGATCTTGGCATTCCTGCATGAAATACACCCTTAAATTTAAGTTTTAGCAAGGGGATAACGAGCAACAATAAAAAATGTTTTTTAACAGGTTGCACAAATTTTGGCCAAAACAGAAAGTGATCTCAATTCGTTTTGGACTCCAACCCAGTTGAGATTTGGACATTTTCAAGTGAATCCCAAAGCTGAATTTGAGTTTAAACTAAGGGATTTGTATAGATTTTTAAAAAAACTTAGACTTCCCCAAATTAAATTCCATAACCAGGCTAAAAAGAAAACTAAACAACCAAATGCCATAACAACACCTAGCAGCCAAGATTCCCAAAGCATTTAACACATGCACTTATGTATACATTTATAACTCAAAAAATTCAAGGAAAACAAAGAGCAATACCTCAAATCTACCCAAATATGAAAAGAAGAAATGCTTTTCAGCAAGACACGGCGAGATTTCAAAATGAAGCAGCAAAACAACAAAACTATGCTGAGCCTCTGATGCCATTGCCCACAATTTTCTTCTCATAAATTCTCAATGTTCTTCTCCCACTCAGCTGCCCAGTTCATGGGATTTTCTTCCTCCTCCCTAAAACAAAAGTTTCTTCTTCTTCTTTTCTTTCCCAAAAAGAATCCCCCCAAAATAAAACTTTCTTCCTCTTTATATTTTCTTCTCCAAAAAGATGACTCCCTCAAAATAAAAGAATGAAAGTACAAATATATTCAAACAAGGTTGCCCCCTTTTATTAACTAATTCCTCAACACAATAAAATGAAATAAATCATTTTATTAAATAAACTATTAATGCTCACCAAAGCAATAAATTAAAATCACCAAATATACAAAGCTCTCCAAATAAGAAACAACCTCTGCAAAAGTAATGATGAATCAGCTAATCACCCCTTTATCCATGGCCCTTTCTCCTCCATGGTTTGGGAAAAACTTCTAAAATGCTGGCATTTCTCATGGGCTCCTCTGGAGTCTATTGAGGATTTTTTTGTTCAATGGAAACCCCCCTCTTTCAACCCCTTTATTAAAAAACTTTGGGCCTTCTCGTTCCCCCATTTGGCTTGGGGAATTTGGAAAGAGAGAAACAACCAGATTTTCAGGGATAAGGAATCTTCAGAGGAAATTATGTTTGAGAGAATTCTTAGAATGATCAAGGAAAATTTTTCTATTATCCCCTTCAGGGAAGATAAGATTGATACTGTGGCTTGTTCCCCTTATGATAGCCTGATTGCTAGGGAATGGAGAATTAGTTGGGATATTTCCATTGCCCCTAATTCTACCAAAAATTCTAGGGTTGGAATTTGCTGGTGTTTTCCTATGGAAGGATGGGCTAAAGCCAACTTCGACGGGGCGGCAAAGGGAAACCCAGGAAAGGCTGGGTGTGGTGGGGTCTTAAGGGATTCGGCAGGTAACTTTATGGGTGTTGTTGCCTCTCCCTTGGGAATCCAAACCAATCACGTGGCGGAAGCGGCGGGGGCTTATTACATAATCAACTTGGCTATGGGAACTAAATGCAAAAATCTATGGATTGAAAGTGACTCGAAAAATATTATTGATAGCCTTTGTGGTAGATCGCAGTCCGCATGGTCGATGGAAAATTGGATTGATGATTCTAAGGCCTTACTTAGTAACTTCGATAATATAAAAATAACTCATGCCTACCATGAGGCGAACGTGATTGCTGATTTTTTTGCCAATGAGGGAGTTAAGAGTGACACTTTCCTTACGTGGCATAAGAAGACTGAACTCCACTCCAATGTTCAAGCTCTTTTGGAGTTCGATATGGTGAACGAAAAAAAGGCGGTGTCATGTCATAATGGAAAAGGTACGATTCATGAATAGCAATATCCAAAGATATAATAGGGCCGAGTGGATCTGGATGATTAATTATCTTCTTTGGCACGTATTGTGGGTCCTAAGAAACAAAGGAACTTTCTGGAATAGGACTTCAATCTGTAACAGCATTTGCACTAACCTATCTATTATGGGTGGGGAACTGAGGAGGGTGGAGCTTACCAGCTTTGAATCACACACCAAGAATGCAAAAGCTTGGAGTAAAATCAGAAGGGGTGGATTACTTCTATTCATTGAGAAACTCCATGGCCCTAAGGAGGAGATTACTGACTTCTTTGAGAAGAATTGGAATGATGGGGAGGTCTTCCTGTTTGGTAGGAAAGTTCAAATTGATGAAGCCCTGATTGCGGAGGTCATGGGCATTCCGATGGAAGAGCACAAATTCTTCAGAGATAGGAAATTCTCCGACGAAGCTGTTTTGAAATTTACCAAATCTGAAATAGAGAAACAAAATCTGGTCAAGATGTCGAATAGCTACTATGAAGTGGACACTATAAAAGCTCTGTGGAGAAAAGTTCTAAGGGTTATCATGGAATACATCACGCTCGATGGCCGCTTCAGAAGGGTCTATGGTTATCACTTCGTGCTGCTTAATCACTTTCGGCATAAGGTGCGTATCTCTATCCCCTTCTTCTTGCTCTGTTCTCTGAGAAACAACTTTTTTGATCATAGAAGAAGCCCTAAAAGATACCCGATTCTTCACACGGGTCTTTTAAGACTTATTTTTGAGCACTTTCAAAATATGCCCACCCTTCCTAACCCTATTACCCTGCTGGAGCTTGACGAAGATGATACTGAGCCTAGCTTGTCCGAAACCAAAGCTTCTCCCGACCGTATCCTAAGCCCTTCGCCTCCGTTGCCCCCTCCTTCTGCTTCTAGCGGCCCCCCTCAACCTTCTAGAGCTTGCTCTATTTTGGCCTCTGGCCACACTAACCCTAATGCCAATATGGCTCCCTCTTGCTCCCTGGTTAATAAGCTTGTGTCCTACCCTGATGACTCCCCTGTTGTTTCTGCTAAGATAGCTGGGGCCAGCCTTGAGGAACTTCACGCCCCCTAGAATATTCAACAGAAAAACTTGAGCCCCCTGAGAGGTGCGAAGTCGGTGTTCTTTGGGGTCAACCCTAAAAGTGACCCCCCTTTTGACTTTGTTGGTAATGCCAAAAGCTACTCCCAGGACCAGCTCAATTCTGCCAAATGGGTTTTTCATGAGATAAGTGAGCTGAAAACAAAAAAATTGTCTCTTCATAGCAAACTGGGGGAAATTGAAGTTAAAGTCGCTGGGCTTACTCAGCTCGAAGCGGAGAAGCACAACAATATGAAGAATAGTCCTCAAAAGGACAGCACTATCAAAAATGAACTTGAAAAAATTAAAGGAACCTTGAAAAAGATCGCCGAGCAAAATTGCAGAATTGTCAGACATAACTTTGTTATCATCAAGGCTATGTCTGAAAGACTGGAGAAAACCCACAAGAGAGCTCTGATTGTTGACCTTGATCAAGAGAAAGACCAGGACGAGGAAGCTGGGATATCCAAACATACCAAATCTAGCACGAAAAGGAAAGTCCAGACTACCCCTAGTATAGCTCAGATCTTTATGGAGGGGGCTCAGGAAATGGCGGACTTGGAGGAGGTTGCGGATGAGCTCCTGAACTCTATGAACTAGTGGTGGTCGGGCCCTGCTTCTTCTATTTGCTGGCTTCTTTGAGGCTTTTTGTTGCTGCCTGCTGATGTTGGTTTTATTTTCTCTGGCAGTTTTTTTGTTTTTTGGACCGCTGTTTCGGTCTTCTCCTGTTTTGTTACTTTGTGGTTTCGGGTCCCTATAAAACCCGTTTATCCCCCTTTTATCAAAAACAAAATCATTTAAATTTTCCAAATGAAATATATCATTCTCTCGAATGATCAATAAAAATCATTTAAAAATAACATATTTTAAAATCTCATGGGTAAAACCATTTAAATCTCCCATCAATTAAATACTATAAAATACCATATTTAAAATCACAAAAGATGTCAATGAAACCACATCAAGACATGACAACTAAAATATATATCCACATAAAAAATTCATAGAAACCAAGACAAAATACCTCAATAAAACATACTGGTAAACCACATACAACTGAAGGGTGCGTCAGAACATACAGCTGAAAGGTGCTCCGGAACATACAACTGAAAGGTTCTCCGAACGTTACCATTAGGTAACCAGATGGTAAGAAATCAATAAGGAAAACAATGCCATAATAGGGTACAATGGGCTAGGGTAGGGGAAATTTTGGCCTGTGACTACCTCTAGTAACCACCATCGGGTAAGGTACACTTAAACCTATGAAGCCAGGTGGAGTCGATACCTGGTACCTGGAACATACATATCGCATATACATATATACATAGCCGAAGCACATACTACATCCCGACTGTAGTTAGCTACCATATATATATCAGGTAATTACATCATCATAGCTAATCATAATAACCTTTCACTAAATCAACAATATCTAAGCTCATTATAATAACATTTAACATTTAAAATATCAAATCAAAAATCAAAGTATTATCTTACCAGTCTGGGTTTAGAGAGGTATTACATCCTCCCTCCCTAATATTTGACTTACTCCTGGAAGTCATGTAAACTCAATATACAGCCATGTCACACATTAGTACTCAAAATATAATAATCAACATTAAACAATTGTACTTCATTCCAAGAATGAGAAATGTAATATACATTATTCATCACTAAACAAAACAGAAAGGACATCCTTTTAGAACTCACCTTTCTAAGAATCACTATCAATATGTTGACATATACCTTACTCATAAATTCTCAACATGAAACAAAATAACATGGTTAATCTTACTAACATCACATATGCCACAATCCTCAACATAAGCATTTATTTAAACATCCACATTCATCCAAGGATAGGTTAAGATACACATTAATTCCACAAAGAAATGGGTAAAGAAGATGCATAAGCACTCAATTCTTTCCAAAATACCATAATTTGTAACAATATTTTTTTTCCACACACTTCCAATCTCACAAATTAGAACATATTTGCCATAATTTTCAACCAAAATATAACAATTTACACTTTCTACCACATAATAAACCAACTTTCTAACTTTTCATTTGAAGCCATATCCAAGATGAAACATGCATTTATGCATACATACATACTTACATCACTGGGAATCACATCACAAGGTTACACAAGGCTCCATCTGGACACTAGTAAGCAACATACTAATCCATGATACATAAACCATGAGCCAAGAACCAATATCCATCTCACATAATCCATACCTCAGACTCATTGGTTTGATGGTGTTAGGCCACACACACATGGTGAGACCATCCAAACAAGACCACAATGACCTATCTCTTGTTGAATAAGGTGGTTAGCCTCCAAGAGATAGTCATCACACATAGGTGGGTAGTGGGTCCTAGCTGTGTAACAACCTCACATACCCCCATCCTCAAGGTTCCCTGCGTCTACTTTCTTGTATACACTCAATCGAGTCTAGCTCTCCCATTCTTGATGATGAATCACATTACAACACAAGACCAGCATTTGAAAACAACAAATAGAAAACTAGTTTAGCCACCAAAGATCATAAATAATTATCAAATAAAGATTCAATTGTAGCAATAAAGCAAGAAATGCACAAAATTTCAACACTAAATCATATGTAACCATGAGGGCTACATGCAAATAAGGTCACAAGGTGTGGCTAAACCATCACAAATAAGATAAATCAATTTTTTCCGGTCCTCACAACCAAAGTGAAATTCATTAATGACCAAAAGAAGATTCACAATCTTTGAAATGTCACAATACATAACTATGTTACTAACTAGCCACTAGATGAGGAAGGAGGTAACAATGTCTGACTATCGCAATAGCCCCTCATGTGTGGTGGAGTGAACACACCAACCACATGGCATGAAGTGTACTCCTCGGCTACACCTTGCATCGTGTCGTCACGCGGCATGGACTCACCAAGTGGCCCATGCACTACTTGGCTATCTGCATGGAATGTGCACCTCAGCCACATCCTGCATTGCATCTCAGCGCGACATAGTCATATGCCAACCGAAGAAGGCACGTACTAGTCATACATGGCATGGAAATGTGTCTGTGACCTCGTGGAAGCAGGCACGTGTAGAACACACCCCGAATAGCGATACCTCATGGAAAGGGCACACACAATTACTCATCGTAGCCAGAGGTATACATGGCTAGGACATACCCATATGCCAACTGACCCAAACACTGTCAAGAGTAATATGAGTGTCCCTCTACAAGTGTATGAGGCCCCATCACGCTCATCACACAAGTAGGCTACCATAACACAATCTCATAGTGCACCTTCATGCATCTAAGCATGTGGTATCATCACCAACACTATGTCAGAACATCAATGTGGTGTGGCATCATATCTATGGCATCATGGTAGAACACGTGCAGATATGGAATAAATAGTGCATATAGGAGTATATAAATATGGGGCTACTTAAGTCTCACCTCTCATGTGGATGAGGTCAACTCACTAATGCCAACTCAACATCCCTACAGACAGCCAGGCAATACTAACAAACCAATGTTGTTGTATACAAAGTTGTGGGGATTAGGTTAGCACATATGGGTATGTGCAGGATCATGATGGGCCAAAAAGTGGCAATATGATGGGTATGTGGTTGACGACTTTCTTTTTACCCAGAATTCATAAAATGAAAAGAGTTTTTAAAGGAGATTCTCAGCTTTCCACCAATATAAATTATGTCTTACTTTGAATTTAATAAGTAATTATTATTCATTTTCTATTCGAATTATAACTAAAGTCCTAATTGATAGGCTAATTGAAAAACATCTATAGCTTTCAAACGGTATCACATTTTTTGAATCCAAAACATGCATCACATTCTATGCTTCACATACTATAGGATTAAAAAAAGAAAAATTAAATTTCATAAAGTTTTGACTGGAAGTTAAGGTGGTCAGACATACGAGTTTTATATTTTTAAAAGTTGTAATAAAAATTCATAATTAATTATTTACTTGGAAAAAAATTACAAAAAAATATGCATCACATCGAGACATGAGTCCTCTACTTATATCTAAAATATTATAAAAAAATATTATTATTTTATTGTGGTTAGGGTGGTGGACACCTACTTCTTATTTTCCTAAAATTTAAGTACTACTGCATTGAAATTTCAAATTTTCACCAAATAGATTTTTTTTTTTAAACAAACCTAGTAGTTTAGAAACTACATTCAATTTTCTATAGAATCTATTCTTACATATTTTTGAAATAATATAGATAACTTATTCAAATTTTTACGTCAAGTTGCCTAACTCTGATTTTTCTAAATTTTTTGCCACTTAAGGGTCTATTTTTTCCATGATGATCCTACACACCCATATGGATCAAGTACCCTAATCCATCATAAGGGGAAGTAGTGAGTACTTTCCTCAGGATCAATTGAGTTGAGAACGCTCTGCACCGCAACATGCGTACACTACACACTCTGCCCAAGGAAATTTGTGGCTACTACTACCCCTTCATGGATTGAGGGACTAGAGAACCAAAAGAAGAGATTCTACGAAGCCAACTTTTGGTTTCTCTTAATATATATGTAAATTTCAACCACACGTGGGTTGTCCCTCAATCAGGTAACAAACATACAAGCACACATAATGGTATGCTTAATCCCACACCCTAAATACAACATATCCTCCATGGATGGGTACACTGTCTCACCATCCCATGGGCACACAAAGCAAGTACGAGGTATTCACAACACTCAACATGTGCACTAACACAGGATGTTCACATAACAGGTAGTACCTTTTTCCAATTTTCTCATACCAAAATAAACCATTATCCACCTCTAATTATACAAGGTCAATACAACTTTCCAAGAACATGTACTCCCAACATCCATACAAAACATCTTAGTGCTACATGGATTAAATCAAAAATGCCATGATAAAGTCTCTCCCATTCACATTCACTTTTATTAGGTGGTAAATCACATTACTACACATATATGTTAACCACATTCATTTCCCACACACAGTGCAATACCACTACAATGTTTACTCAAGACAAGGTATGCAACATTATCACTTCAACAGACATTTAATATTTTGCTAGGTCTTGGATTTGGCAACCACCTCCAATCTTCAAACCCTTATAGATTTGACCTCCAATGTCCAACTGGGATGAAACAAAAGGAAAATCTTACAATCTCAGACAATCTGGATGCAGTGGTGAGCTCAAATCTGATGTAACAAGCTCCCAAAATGCACCTACAATATAAGGCCAAAAATGGAACCCTCCTAGAATCTCTCCAAAATTATAATCAAAAGGCACTCTAATAGCTTTGATACCATTTAAGAATTGGCTATGAAGGTAGCCACCCAAGATCTAGAAACCTTATAAAAAGCACAAGCATACGAGAGATGGAAACAATATGACAAGAATATACTATATTCTACCAATAATACAAATAGAATGGAATGACCAAAAGTACATAGGAGACCCCTTGGTTATATAGCCAAGGTGAGTACATAGAAGGGCATAATATTATGACAAGTGTCATAATATTATGACATGAGACAACTATGAAAAGCTATCACTCCACCTAAAGTGGAAAAGTGATAATGTGATAATCACCACAAAAGGTGGAGAGGTAATCACATGATGTGTCCACGAAAGGTGGATGTGATAAAGTAATAACATGATAAGTCCACCAAAAGTGGAAATGCTCCAACTACCTCCTATGTGGTCCCTAAGTAAACTTAACTAAGGTGTAATCATGACCTAGGACAAGGTACAACACTTTTATTTACACCAACAAAAAGAGACCCAAGGTAGTAGGGAACCCTAGAGTAGTTGACTTAGTCAAAGAAAAGGTTAAATTTTTTATTGGATAAATTTCCCTCCATTATGCAACATAATTTTGACATAGTCAAGGCACTGCCAAACTAAGAATCCCTTTCAAAAGTGAAGATATGACTCATATCTTGAAGATAGACAATTTCCATCAAGACTACAATCCTTTTAAATAACATCATGATTTTTTTTTTAAAGGCTATTTTGGACCAAAGGAGTAAAATAGATTTACACGTTCAAATGGAAAACTAGCTAGCACTATGATGTTGTGATATCTTAGGCATGTTGTTTTGTAGGGATAATAGTTTCCTTTGTCATCGATGGTGTTTTGTATGGTGATTTTTATGTTACAATGTCATAGGCATGACATTTTATTCAAAGAATAGCCACTAATGAAAACTAGAATAACCATTATTCTGCAAAAAAAATGCAAGCTCAAATAACCCACAATGGTACCGACAATGACTATTGTCCCCACAAAATGGCATACCTTCTATTGTGGCCTATGTTCTAGCTAGCAAATGTCTACAAGTTTCCCCACAAGCTAGCTAAGGTGCTTTGTTGGTTATAATTTACAAAATGAAATGTTGAAATGAATGAACGGGGAATTTTTAAAAAATTTGGCATACAAGAGGGACCATCACAACTAGAGTGGTCATCTGAAATGACATGAGCCAAAACATCTCATTAATGTTTTTTTGTCGTCCAATCATAGAATTTCCTTCTAATCCTCTATTTGCATGATATCATATGGGGGTGGTGGGCATGGTTTTATGATATCTTAGGCATGTTGTTTTGTAGGGAGAATAGTCATTTTCATACCAAATAGAATGTTTCATAGATTTGTATAGAAAAACTAAAGTTCCAAAACACATTGTGTTTATACAACAACATTTTTGTATACAAATTTGTGTACCCCAATGTCCATTGTGAAAAAATAAAGCATCTCCATACAAACATAATTGTAACTATAACGTGGTGATTGATTAAGATAAAAAATGAAAGAATAATCTTTAAAAATAAAATATGTAGAGTTGTGGGCCAGATTGTTGTTCAAAGGTTTAGAATTCAATTGGCGAGCATGGTTGTGTTTTGTTGTATTTGCTAACATATAAATTATTTGAGGTAGATATGATTAAGATATCATTTTATCATGCTATGCATACCCATACCTAGCATGAATTTTCACATATTTGTATAGAAAAATCTAAGTTGCAACACACATTATGTTTATACAACATTTCTATATATTATTTGTGAACCCCAATGTTCAATGTGAAAAAATATCTCTATAAAGAAAATTGCAACTATAACACGACAATTATTGGGGTGTAATTGTTGAGTGTTTACATTGGGGATGATGTCCCCCATTTGTGACCTCATCGGTTCATAGATCCAGGACAAAAGCTCTTACCCCTCTCAATAAAAACTATAACACGATGATTGATTAAGATAAAACCAAAAGAATAATCTTTAAAGATAAATTATCTAGAGGTGTAGGCCAGACTTTCATTCAAGGGTGAGGAATTCAATTGGCGAGGATGATTGTTTGTCATACTATTTGTTAAGGTATAAATTATTTGGGATAGATATGATTAAGGTTGACATGCTTAATATATCATGCTACACATGCTCATACTTGGCATAAAGTTTCACATATTTGTATAGAAAAACCTAGGTTGCAAAACACATTATGTTTATGAAACATCATTTATGTACACAAATTTGTGAACTGCAATGTCTGATGTGAAAAAAAAATCTCCATTAAGATGTAGTTTTAACTATAACATGGTAATTTTTTAAGATAAAACTAAACAATAATATTCAAAGATAAATTATTTAGAGGTGTACGTCAGATTATTATTTAATGGTTTACAATTCAAATGGTGAGGATGATTGTGCTTCATACTCTTTGTTAATGTATAAATTATTTGGGTTTGATATGATTAAGTTTGGCATGCTAAAGATATCATTTTATCATGCTATGCATGCCCATACCTGGCATGAAGTTTCATAGTCTTATACAGAAAAATCCAAGTTGCAAAATACAATGTGTTATACAAAAAAAAAAAATTTACACAAATTTGTGAAACACTATCTTCGATGTGAAAAAAACATCTCCATAAAGACATAGTTTCAACTATAACATGGTAATTGATTGAGATAAAATTGAAATAATAATATTTAAAGATAAATTATCTAGAGGTGTAGGCCAAATTGTTGCTCAAGGGTTTGCAATTCAATTGATGAGGATGATTGTATGGCATACTATTTCTTAATTGCATAAATTATTTGGAACATACATAATTTAGGTTAACATGCTTAAGATATCATTTTACCATGATACACATTTCCACACCTAGCATATAAACTTTCATAGGTTTGTATAGAAAAATCCATGATGCAAAAAAAAAATTGTTTATACAATAGCAGTTGTATGCATAAATTTTTGAACCTCAATGGTGGATGTGAAAGAAAAAATATTCATAAAGATGTAGTTCCAACTATAACATGGTGATTTATTAAGATAAAACTATAATAATAATCTTTATTAATAAATTATCTAGAGGTGTAGAACAGATTTTTGTTCAATGGTTTGTAGCTCAATTGGGAAGGATGATTTTGTGTCATACTATGTATATACGTTAAATTGTTTAGAAAAAATATGATTAAGGTTGGCATGCTTAAGATACCTTTTTACAATGCTATACATACCCATACCTAGCATGAAATTTCACATATTTGTATAGAAAATCCATGTTGCAAAACATATTGTGTTTATACAATATTTTTGCACACAAATTAGTGAACCCCAATTTTTGATGTGTAAAAAGAATCTCCATCGGGACTTAGTTGCAACTAAAACATGGTAATTGGTTAAGATAAAGTTGAAATAATAATATTTAAAGTTAAATTATCTAGAGGTGTAAGTCATATTCTTGTTTAAGGGTTTGGAATTCAATTGTTGAGGATGATTATGTGTCATACTATTTCTTAAGGTATAAATTATTTCAGAAAAAAATGACTAAGGTCAGTGTGATGATATCTCAAGTGAATAATATAAAGAGGTCATTTTGTATGTAGCACTTGAAATTTTAATTGGATTACGGTTGGCACTTTTTTCATAGGTTTGAAATATACTTCTATGAGTGGAAAAAAATTGTCAATGAGGAGAACATTAGAGATGTGGAAAAGTTTTGGAAATTTGAGAAAATACATTAGAAATTATATTTTAAAAGGAGTGTTGTTTTTATTTCATTGAATAACTTCATACGCCTTTTACAAGCATAAAATATCTGCTTAGTAGTTATTTTCCTAATTATCAAGTTTTAGCTTTTAATTGAATTGTAATGTTGTTGGTTAGTTTAAAATAAAAATCAATTTTAGCAATTTTGTTTAATTTTATTTTCAATAAAATTAAAATTATATATGATAAAACGTGGATAACCACAAATAATAAGTATTGATAATATAAAAATGTGTATAAAATATTTCTCTATGAAGGAGAAAAAGATTAAAAAATTTATAGTAAGGTGAGAAAACATGAAAAAAATTGAGCTTAAGAGAAAATAGATAAAAAGTATCCAAAGATAAAAATAAATGAAAGATGAGAAAAATCAACAAGAACAAGAAGCGATAGACTAAGTAGAGTTCTATGAGTATGAAGATAGAGCATAAACATGTTGCAAGTAGGTGCAGTTTTTGTTGTCATTGATGTCAACAGAACTATGTTTTTGCAATGATGTCAACCTTAGTGATGCTTTGATTAGTTGCATTATGTTTTCATTAGTAGTCTCATTGGTTTCAACCTCTTGTGTTGATTTGATATGCATTTGTATAGTTGAGTTCCTATGTTGCAGTTGGTTTAGTTGTGATGAGGAAGTGTTGCAGGTGACGAGAATATGTTTATGGTGCTTGGTTTCGAGGTGATTTTCAGAAAATTGAATAAAGGAGAAAATAATGTGGTTGAGAGGTGTTTAGTATAGTAGAGTGATGTTCAATGTTTTGCTTCACATTTATTTTATGTTCAAGATCTACTTATGTAGTTCAAATATGTTGATCATAGGTGTTTAGACATGTTATATCCAAAATTTGTTTTTTTGGATAGTTGCACAGAGAAAGTTGTGTTCACCAGTGAGTGGATTGTGTATTGCAGTGGTTTCTAGGAGAAATGGTTTTTCTCTGCATTTCTTCGCAGTTTGGTTTTTGGTCTTGCAATTCTAGAAGTGTGTTTATATTGCTAGTATCTATCTTCCATATAAGTTGTTTGAAGTTTGATGCTCGGCAAGGTTGGATTCTTCAGTTAAAGTATGAGGAAAGTTAACTGGGTGTACAGGATGAGTGTGTTCTTCAGGTGAAATTTGTTGCAAAGCGATTTGTTGGATTTTACAATGTTTATGAGATATTCTAAATTATGTTCAAGTGATGTATGTTCTCTACGAGTTGTCCTTGTATCAAAGGAAGTGTGTACTAAAATGTTCAATGGTGTTTACACAGGTTCGGTCGACCTTGGGTGTTTGCACTAATTACATAAATGTTTCGGTGTTTGTGGAAGCATGGAATGGTGTATATGTATTATTTTAGTTTCTTAATTAAGGTGTGGTATGGTCCTCTTTTATTCCTTTCCACCGCACGAATGTTTAGTGCCGACCTAATTTGAATTTGCACATTTGAGGTGCATAGTTGACCTTGTCAATTATTTTCAAGGTTGGGGGATGGTATAAATAAACTTATTGAGTTGATGGAGAATTGTGTAATGGTGTGTGTGATGTGAATTATAGAGTTATGAAGTATGATCTTTAATGTGTTAAACTACTAGAAGCAGTGATCAAAAGGTGTCTACATTCTTCAAAGAGGTTGTGAATGTAGTAGTGATGTTGTGGTGGATTTTTCTATTGCTTTGAGATGAATTTCTCATTGTAACATTCTTCTTTCTTCTTTTTTATAATCTGGCAATGAGCCCTTCTTTTCTTTTGGGTAGTGAGCCCTCTAGTAATGAGCCTATTGTATTCAGTGTCTCAATTACTTTACAATGTGAGCTAATCCCCACCATCATTTTTCCCTTCTTGGGTTTTCCACATAAATCTAGTGTTCTCGTGTGTTTGGATGTGTTTGCATTACTGTTTATCATGTTTACATTTTTCTAATATATTATAATGGTTTAAGTGGTTGTTAATGGTTTAAGGACTAATGCAGATCTAAATGTTGAAGAGAGTTTTAATGTTTAAATGTACAACTAATTCACCCCCCCCCCTCTCAATTTTTTTGTGCATTCAACAATTGGTATCAGAGCAAGATTCCTTGGAAGAAATTTTAACCACTTGAGGTAGATCTAGGATGGCACACAAGAAGGGGGATCCTTTTTTTGATGGAACTGATTATACATTCTAGAAGACTAGGATGGAAGGTTTCCTTGTTTCACTAGGGTTTTCAGTTTGGAAGTCTATTGAATCTAAATATATTTTGCCTACAAATGGTCCAAGCATTGATGATGAGATAAAGGCCTATGAAAACAATGGGAAAGCAAGGTACGCTCTTTTGAGTGGTCTTTCTAATACTGAACTTGTGAAAGTTGTGAATCTTAAAATCGCTAATGAGATTTGGAAAATTTGGAAAGTATTTATTAAGGAGATGATACAGTAAAGCAAGCTAAGATGTAGAACCAAAATATCAAGTTTGAAACCATGTGGGTGTTATAAGATGAAGCTATTAATAGCTACATGTAGAAAGTGGATGAATTTATCAATTCCATCAGAGGTCTTGGTGGAACTCTTGAAGATGATGAGGTGGTAAAGAAGGTATTGAAGACTCTGCATAAATCCTATAGTCATAAGGTTTCTTTTATTAAGGAGTTTCATAATCTAAATAGTTATTCTAGAGATAAATTACTTAGTACTTTAACTACTTTTGAATTAAGAGAGTTTGGTTCAAGTGATACAAAGAAAGAGATTTCTTTTAAAGTTGGAAAAGTAGAGAAGAATGAGGAATCTGATCTAGATTATTTTGATGAGTTGGAAGCAAAGTTTGTGAGGAAATTGAAAAAGGGAACTAGAAAATAAAGAGGTAAGTTACCTTTCAAATGCTTTAACTATGGAAATACTGGTCATTATGCTTCAAGATGTCCTGTCAAAGCTTCAAAAGATAAATATAAGGAGAACAAAGGTAAATTAGTTAAAAAAAGCTATTATGTTAAAGAAGATGCTAGTATATCTGATAATGAATCTGATTACTCTGATGAGGGGGATAATGGATTCTTGTTCATGGCTGTAAATGATGGAAATAATTCTATTAACTCTAAGAGATGTATGAAGGAATGTACTCCGGGAATAGGTCATAATACTGAGGGAGCATTGTTGATTGCTCTCCATGTCAGGGAAGAAAATAATAACTAGATCATTGATAGTGGATTCTCAAATCACATGGCAGGTGATAAGAGTAAGTTTGTTAAGTTTGAAGACGGCTTAGTTAAGTTTGGTGATGATATATTTGCTAAGATATGTGGAAACGGTTCAATCAATTTTGATGGAAAGCACAATACACATGATTTTCTTTATGTTAAGGTTCTGTGGAATAATATTTTGAGTGTAGAACATATGTGTAGCAACGGATTTCATCTTGTGTATCAACAGACTTCATCTTGTGTTTTTTAATTTAAACCCTACAAACATCATTAAATGCAACTTAATTCCTGACACCCACTTGCATGCCTTCAGTGGGACCCATTCACCATGGGTGGCGAATGAGTCCCTCTTGGCACAAAATTCAAAATAATTTCAAATTTCTTTTGGGTTTTTATTTATTAAGACCTAAGGTCAGCCTGTGATGTTGTATTTTTGGGAAATTAGGGCATAAGTGTGTATAAATAAGTGTTTTCTATCCATTTTAACCCCCAATTCATCCATCAACTCATACAAGCACTCAATCATCAAAAGCATCATTCAATCAAGCAATTATCAAGCATCTTGGAGCAGCCATTGGCATATCTTCATACTTCAACAACAAGTGTTTGGTGAGATCATGACACTTGCATGTTATTTTTTCATGATTCCTTTCTTATTTCATTTTATTATCAAGGGTTGGATTACCAAATCAGGGTTTGACCAAGGAAAACCCCTATACTCTAACCCTTAACCATTTTCCCCCTCTTTGCATTTATGTTTGCAAGTCTTGTAGGTAGATTTTTCAAAGAAATAGGTGTTGAAAAGTGGTAAACAAGTCATCAAAGCTATTCAAGTCAACAAGGACCTCATTCAAGCTTGGAGACATCATTCAACCCATTTTCTACAGATTTGGATCCGTCAACCTGACAAGCACACAAGTACAGATTTGGACCCACAGAGTTGACTTTGGAATTTGTAGATTTCTATAGGTGGAAAAATTCACCATCTATGGAAAATCAGTCCCACTTCCAGGTTAGAGAAAGTGTCTTCTGAGGTTTTCAGTTCCTGGCATCCCGAAACCTATTTCAGCAGAATTTACCAGAGGCAGGACTAATTCGCCATCTGTGGCGAATGGGTCCTAGTGGTCATCAACAGTAATTTTTGAAACATTCCAAAACCTTCAAGCATTATAATTCTACCTCTAGGTGCACTACATTCAGTTTCATTAAGTTTTTTTTTCATTTGTTTATGTTTCTAGTTCATTTCTGCATATCATAATGTGTTTTCAAACACTTCACATTTCGTAGGTTTTGCATAAATAATCAATGCATTTTATCAATTTATTGCATTTAGGCATATTTTCATTGTACTTGCATTATTTTGAGTGAACTTCCTAGATTTTGTGTGGGGTCTATCTCTCTCCTTTAGGTAAAAAACCCTAATTGAGCAAGAGAGTCATAGCACCCTACAACCCAAAAATCTATGGTTCATTTTGGTGAACCTGCATATTGAACATTATCTTTCTGATTTACATCTACATCCTAGGGTTTACAAAATTGCATTAGTGAATATCTCATAGATTTCATTTTTGCACTTCAAAACATTAAAAATACTAAAATTTTGCATCTGTATCCTATTTTTGCATCAGAAAATCATAAAAATCATTTTAATTTTTTTGAAAAATCACAAAAAAATTCACCCCTGTACTAATTCGCCACCCTGAGCGAATCAGTTTAGTTGCACTTTTTGCAGCAATTTCTAGCATTTTCATAGTGTTTTCTGCATTTCTATTTTTAGTAACTACATCTCTATCACTATTTTCAGATTAACTATTCTATTCAATTTCTTGCGTTTGTTTACTTCTCATTCACATCATGGCCTTTTCCTTTAATAAGTTTTGGATGTCTTTGAAATCCTTAGTTGACATGTCAAAATGTATCTTTGGTTGTGATCCTAATGACCTTGAGCTTCCTCATGCTCCTTCAACTCCTCATGATTGTCCTCCTCATTATATTGACATCATTGGAGAAGATGATGCTAGCATGAATAAGTTCTTAAATGAATTTCCTGATTTAACATTGAAGCCAATGCATCCTTTTATCTATCCATGTAGTCACAAGACCTTCCTCCAATATCCCCTCCTGACATGTTTGGATACTTCTTTCCTAAAATCAATGAAGGACCTAAGTTCCCTCCAACATGTGGACCTAGTTATTCTATACACACCCCCCTCAACCATTTTATGATAAAGTTACGAACACACCAATCAACCTTGAAGAAACCTATGGTAAAGGTTTTACAATCTTAAGCAAACAAGGATGTAACATAACCACTGAACATAATATTCATCAACTTTTTGAACAAAAAACAACCAATGAAAACACCATAGGGTTAGGATATCAAGATCCTCCTCATGACAGCAAGCCTCCTGTTGAATATTCGAGACTTCATAATGATGGCACCGTGATCTTCGATTCCCCGCTCGATCTAAATGTTCTCCCTCATGAACAGCCCTTACATGATACCAATGACAAGGATGATAGGATCCCCATGGGTCATTTTCCTCCTTCAATCCATGAAAGGGGTGTATCTAGTAAACGCAAATGACCTTATAAGATAAAAAACTAAAATTTCCTCTTCATCCACCACTTGAATGTGAAAGGAAATTGCAAATCCTCCTAAATAAAGAACTCATCTTATTGCCACCTATGAATAGGTTGGTAATATACCCTAAAGATGCTACCATTCGACATTGCACTTATCATCGTGTTCTTGGACATAGAAGCGATGAATGTCGTCAATTGAAAGAAATACCAAGCAAGTATCATTTTGATGGTGATAATTGTTATCCCATACATTCATAAACTTCTACCAAACACCTCCTCATGCCATAGCTATAGAATTTTCCATTCTCACTATTGCATGACCTTTCCCATCACCTATCTCAGCTCATTCTTTCCTTGAACTCATTGGGGGAAAGAAGTTGTTAGCCTTGTCCTAGTAATGCATTTTCCCTTGTCCCTTAGCTGTGTTATTCAACTTCCGCTAATACTAATTGAGATTTGGAGGTGGATAACTTGTTTCATGCGTGACTTACATTTGCATTACTATCCTTTTTACATTTTCTTTTCCTTTTTCTTTGATTGCATGTGCGTAATGTGCTTCCCCATAATGTGTGTTTAATCTTCTCTCTCTTTGTGCAATTCCTCTATTTTTCCCTTCATTCTTCTATATGTCATACATCGCTTTTTCTTTTTTCTTTTTTTTTTGTTTTCCTTTTGGGGATGATACAAAGTGTTGAGATGCCCTATGTATCTTCCATGTTGACCCAAAATGTCCCTTTTCCTTTTTCCTTGTCTTTTCTTATGTTTTCCTTTTGGGTATGATGCATTGTGTTGAGACCACAATGTCTCTTCTATGTTGACCCAAAAGGGATCTTTATTTTTTTTGGTTTTCGCTCTCTTTGTGTCATTCTTCCAGTTCTATGTGTATTTGCGGAATGATGACAGTTCTAAGCTCCTTACAAAACATTGCAGCAATATACATACTGACCCAAATCCATAGATCCCTTACATGTTTGGTGTTTTCCTTCTTGGGGGGAACCCTCTCTCCTTTTCTTTTTTTGTTTCTCTCGCATGACACAGCCTTACTCAGAAACATATTACTTGGTATAGGGGCTTTCCAAGTTGGCACTCATGTCTTGTTTCTTTTTTCATTTTCCATTCGCTACTTTAAAGTAATTTCTCATAGAATGGTGTGTAGCACTTCCTTAAAAGTTGGGGCATACATTGGAATTATTCATTTTGTGTTTTTTTTCTTTTCTTAATTCTTAGTGTAGCCTTCTTGTTTCATAAAAATGTGTTTGTCACTTTTTGGATGACATTGGGTGTGATGTCCTTCATAATTGTGTTCTATCTTAGCATATTGCATTCCTCTTAGTGGTCTGATATGACACACTGCATCCCCTAAGTTGTGAATATTCTATTCTTTGATTGGTCCTCTCTTGGAGACATTAGACACAATGTTCCCTAAGTGATAGACCTCGCATGAACTAAACAAGACTCCTTTGAGCATCTTTTGCATTTTACTTTTTTTTTGAATTTTGTATTTTGCACTTATATGGCCACCTTGCATAACACAGCTTGCATGCCTGTGGTGCCATCCTACTTGTTCATGAGTTCTAAGCATACAAAGCTTTGCTTGTCTCATGGAGTATGAACCGAAACTTTTTCCTTTGTGGCACCTTTTTAAAGTTATCAGGAGTTATAACTTTGATATGGTTGAGCGGGAAGCCCATTTCGAGGCACGACTTTCCCCATAGCTACCTGTGTGTTTGTGAGTACATACTAGCTGAGCAGAGATTTGAGTCCATAAAGAATCTGTTGACGTAAATAAAACCTCCTACACATAATACAGATTCATTTATTGTATACAACATTGAATATATATTGTTTTAACTATGGTCATCTACGGAAGGCTAGAAGAGATTCTAAGAAATCAATGAGGAAAAGCATGTAGAAATCTAAAAATCATTTGGAAACCCACCAAAGGAATGATTGCTAGGATATGTTGGATTTTTTATCGTTAGTTTACTTCACTAGCAATTCCTCATAATCATCAAAAGACAAGTCGTGTAAGGATTTTATGAAAAGAACATAAACAAATAATAATAGATTGTGTTCTTTTGCATACATTATCAAAATAATAATAGATTGTGTTCAAGATCGCTAGAATATCAACACCAAGAAAATGACAATAACTCGTTGCCATTTCCAATGACAAAAGAGAATCTTTAGTCTTCCAAATACATCTGTGATGGCTGGATTTACCTTATGTTCCAAAAAAATGTATTTCTTGTTGTTAAGTGATGCTGATCTTCCAGTTTTACTGGATCATTCGCCATGCAATATCTAGTAGATTAGTTTGCATGTGTAGATAGCTAGTTAGTGATAGTTTGATTTCCCAAAATAGTATGCATGATCAACTTTAGCTCCATGTGTTAGTTTTCAGCTTTGATAACAGTTAATAAACTTGGCTTTCACCACAGAGTGATTGTCTTTCATCATAGATAATAATGCATGCAATCTGCATGCTTAGTTTTAGCAATTGATGTAATAGCCTTGTTCTTTTATATATACGCATGAATAAAGAGACAATCAATTTAAGCCTGCAAAATACAGAACTGTGCATTATGTGTATGCTTTTTTTTCTTCTAAGTTAATTGTTTTGATTTCTTTTTCTGCTGTTATCTTTCATAACCTTCTTATCAGGAATGAGGCTTTGTTTTAGATTCTACATTTGGTATTAGAGCAAGTATTTCTTTTGGGTTTAATATCTAGTAGTTGGAATTTTTCCAAAGATTATTATGTTGAATTCTCACAACTTTCCCATTCCAGAATTTGATGGAAATGAGTATGATTATTGTTGCATAAAAATGATGACTTTTTTTATAGGAAAATATTTGTGGGAGATTATTTAATTAGGTTACCAGGATCCAGCTGATTGGAATACCCTCATAGCCAATGAAAGAACAGCTAGGAAGGAGGCTAAGAAGAAGAATTATCAAGCATTATTTCATATTCAAATAGCTCTAGATAAGAGTCTATTTCCAAGAATTGTAGGTGCAAAGACAGCTGAGGATGCTTGGAAGACTCTAAAGGAAGGTTACCAAGGTAGTGACCAAGTCCAAGTTGTCAAACTACAGACATCGAAGAGAGAATTTGAGAATTTAAAGATGCAAGAAGCAGAAAGTGTAAGTGAATATTGTGTCAGAGAAAAAGATGTGGTGAATAAGATGGCTACACTTGGAGAAATTTTGAACAATGAGGTTGTGATAAAAAATGGTGTTGAGGTCTCTCACACCAAGATGGAATCATGTGGCCATAATCATGGAAGAAAGCAAGGATTTGACAACACTTCAATTCGATCACCTCGTTGGATCTTTGATGTCACATGAAGAAAGACTAAAAGATTATTTTGGAGAAAGTGTTGAGAAAGCCTTTTCCTCCAAAGTAAAAATCACAAAGAATGAAGATGGCAGCAGTAGTAGCAAAAGCAATCAAGAACAAGCTAAAGGTCAAAATCAAAATAATTCAAGAGGTAGAGGAAGAGGTGGTTCAAGAGGCAGAGGTAGAGGAAGATTTGATAAAGGGAATGTTCAATGTTACCATTGTAATAGGTATGGACACTTTGAAAAAGAATGCAGATTAAAAGAAGGTAATAGTGCTAATTATGCTCAAGAAAGTCATGAAAATCCTCCAGATAATTTATTTTTATCTTATGCTAAAGGTGAAAATACTAGTAAAGATGTTTGGTACCTAGATTATGGATGCTCTAACCATATGTCAGGAAATGGGAAGTTGTTTTTAACAAAGGATGAAAGTTTTCAGTCAAAGAATCAGCTTGGTGATGATAAATCATTGGAGGTTGCTGCAAAAGGAGCTACGGAGGTCCACACAAAAGAAGGTATGAAGAGTGTTAAAGACATTTATTACACTCCTGAGTTAAAACATAATTTGTTAAGTGTTGGACATTTGTATGAGAAGAACTATAGAGTTATCTTTGAAAATAAGAAATGTACAATTTATGATAAGAGTTAGGGCAATAGAGTGGTCACAGTTGTTCCTATGACAAAAAATAGGATGTTCCCATTAAGATTTGGTGAACATACCAGCAACCTAGCCAATATGGCATATGAGGATACAAGTTGGTTGTGGCATCTCAGGTATGGCCATTTAAATTTTCATAGTTTAAAGCTTTTGACATCACAAGCACTAGTTTTTGGTTTGCCAAATGTTGAAGAGCACAAGGAGGTTTGTGAAGGATGTGCTAAAGGAAAGCATGCAAGGGAAAAGTTTTCAAAAGGAAATGTATGGAGGGCCCATCACCCCCTTCAACTTGTTCATTTTGATATTTGTGGTCCTATGCAATCAAAGAGTTTGGGTAAGTCATCATATTTTAAAACTTTTATTGATGATTACTCACAAAAATGTTGGGTGTATTTTTTGAAGGCTAAGGATGAAGCCCTTGATACATTCAAGAGGTTTAAAGCACTTGTGGAAATGAGAAAGGGTGCAAAATCAAGTGTTTAAGGACTGATCGTGGAGGTGAATTTTGTTCAAGAGCCTTTAAAGATTATTATGATATGAATGGCATCAGGAGCCAACTCCCCACTGCATACACACCTCAATAGAATGGGGTAGCTAAAAGGAAAAATTGCATTGTGGTAGAAATGGCAAGGAGCATGTTACAAAGCAAGGGATTGAGTAACTCTTATTGGGGAGATGCAATTGCTACAGCAGTGTACATTCTCAATCAAAATCCCACCAGTGCACTCGAGAAGATGACTCCTTATGAAGCATGGTATTAGAAAAGGCCTAATGTTAGTCATTTTAGAGTTTTTGGTTGTTTGGCTTATGTCCATGTACCTGATTAGAGTAGACAAAAGTTAGATGCAAAAAGTGACCATCAGAGTGTTGATTTCATTAGCAGCCCAAAAGAAATGGAGCATTCATCATATGGATGTGAAAATTTCCTTCCTGAATGGGTACTTAGAAGAAGAAGTGTATGTGGAACAACCACAAGGTTTTGAAGTATGAGGAAAAGAACATCAAGTCTACAAGTTGAAGAAGGCTTTATATGGCCTCAAGCAAGCACCACGAGCATGGTATGCTAGGATTGATGGATATTTTCATAAGAATGGATTTGAAAGAAGTAAGAGTGAACCTACCCTTTACTAAAAACATGAAGGTAATGATATTCTTATTGTAAGTTTGTACGTTGATGATTTTTTGTATATGGGTAGTAGTTATAAGATGAAGGATGAATTCAAAATTGCTATGATGAATGAATTTGAGATGAAAGATTTAGGTCTCATGAAATATTTTTTAGGAATGGAGGTTTGTCAAAGTGAGAATGAAATTTTCATTTGTCAAACAAATTATGCCAATGATATGTTGAAGAAATTTTATATGGTTGATTGTAAACCTTGCTCCACTCCAGTTGCTCATGGAGTTGTGTTATGTAGAGATGATGGTGTTGAAATAGTTGATGAGACAACTTATAGGAGTATTGTTGGAAGTTTGATGTTTCTAACTCACACAAGACCTAATATTGCTTATTGAGTTTCACTTGTTTCAAGGTATATGACAGAGCCATCTGAAATACATATGAAGGTAGCCAAGAGAATTTTGAGGTATGTGAGAGGCACTCTAGATTTTGGTATTCATTACTACACTTCATAAAGGTTGAATCTTGTTGGTTTAAGTGATTTTGATTGGGGAGGTAGTTTGGATGACTAAAATTCTATATCTGGTAATTGTTTTTCTTTCGGTTCGGGTTTGTTTACTTGGAGCTCAAAGAAGCAAAGTATTGTTGCCCTTTCTTCTACGGAAGCAGAGTATGTTGCAGTCACCTCAACAGGTACACAAGCATTATGGCTTAGAAAACTTCCTGAAGAAATTGGAGAGATACAGGTTCAACCTACAATGATTTTTTGTGATAACATTAGTGCCATCAAATTGGCCAAGAATCCAGTCCATCATAGCAGGACAAAGCATTTTGATTTATAACATCATTTTATCCGATATTTGGTGCAGAAGAAGGCAGTAGAATTAAAGTACATCAACACGAAAGAACAATTAGCAGATATCTTCACCAAGGCAGTTACAAAGGATCAGTTTTTGAAACTCAGAAATCAGATTGTGAGCCCTCTCAGCATCAAGGGGGAGTATGTCGTTAAGTGATGCTGATCTTCCATTTTTACTAGATCATTCACCATGCAATATCTAGCAGATTAGTTTACATGTGTAGACAGCTAGTTAGTGATAGTTTGATTTCCCAAAATAGTATGCATGATCAGCTCTAGCTCCATGCATTAGTTTTCAACTTTGATAATAGTTAATAAACTTGACTTTCACCGCAGAGTGATTGTCTTTCATCATAGATAATAACACATGCAATCTGTATGCTTAGTTTTAGCAATTGGTGTAATAGCCATGTTCTTTTATATATACACATGAATAAAGAGACAATCAATTTAAGCCTGCAAAATACTGAACTGTGCATTATGTGTATGCTTTGTTTTTTTCTAAGTTAATTGTTTTGCTTTCTTTTTCTGCTATTATCTTTCATAACCTTATGATCAAGAATAAGGCTCTGTTTTAGATTCTACATTTCCAACCGTAAACATTTTATTTCCTACCAAATTCCAACATTATACCTGTCATTCATGGATCTCAACTGCTACTTTTGAAATACAAATTTAAAGAGTTCAATCTAATATGTTTTCAAAAATAAAAATAGAGGAAAATTAAAACCTCATGGAAGATTCTTCTTTTCTTGACCTAGTTTTTAACTGTATGGAGAGAAAAAAAATTATGATGATGAATTAGCTATAGGAATTATGGTTATCACCGGCCATATCATGCCCTAAAGGAGAGAAAAAAAATTATGAAGATGTGAGGTACCTTAGATGGCTCCAAAGAAGAAAATTTCTCCCTTGTAGAACCCATGTGATGAGTGGCAGCCACAATAGTGGTTTACAATTTGATGGAGGAAGGAAAATTGAGAAAAAATGACCCCATGGAAAAAAAAAATATTTTGGGGGTTCGTACGAACTTGAAGGTTCACACGAACCAAAAATAGGTTCGCTCGAACTAGGGTTCGAGTGAACCCATTCAATGCTTTTGCCACCCAAAAAGCAATCAAAATACATGTAATCCAGGTGGTTCGCTTGAACCAGGGTTCGAACAAACCCCTGGGGGTTTGCTCGAACCCCTAGGAGTTCGTTCAAACCCCCCTAAACCGTGATTCTCCCCCTCAAACACAAAGAAAACCTATTTTTTTACGCTTCGAAGGTTAGTTTGACGATGAAAATGGAGGATTCTTCATAAACCAAACTAGAATTAAGTAGTCCTCGGAACAAGCTATCCAATGAACATAATTTTAATATGTTTTGGTTTCATTATGTATTTGTTTTTTTAGTTTTATTAAACATAGGTTTTTCATTGAAAATGAAGGTCTCTTTTCTGCACATGTGGAAAAATAATAGATTATCAAAAAAAAATTCAAAAATATGAGTGCACCAGATATTGAAGTCCTTGATCCAACAAAAAAAATGAATTTCAATATGTACAAAAAAAGTTACGCGTTATACAGTCGCGCTATTTCTGAATTGTAATTAGTTTGACTTCAAAAATTGATTAAAGAAAAAATATTCAATAAAAATCTATCTAGCCAAGTGGAAGCACTAGATATCAAAGTTACAAATTTAAATTTGAAAGAATTATATTTTTATCCTTCATGGAAAGAAAGTTATGTGTTAAATGGTGTGCGTCACTTTTTTAAAATGTTGTTTTCTAAAAAAAGCCAGTTTTCATGGGAGATGGAAAAAGAAATGTAATCTGATTCCAAAAATTTTGAAAATAATATTTTTAGAATCTACAGAAAAAATGTGATGAGACTCTAGTTTGCATCATCTTCAAATTCCTCACGGTTTAGCCACTATAGGTGCCCGAATTTGAAGATTTAGTTAAAAATAATAATTTCAGTGTCTAATTTGGCCAAAAATTGTAATCCACTATTGTGGGATCACCCTTGAACCAGCACCCGAGTCAAGTATCAATTGTTGTGAAGAACCTAAAGTAGCCACAAATTCTCTCCCTTTTCCTTTTGATTGTGAGGAAGTGGAAGGAGATGAATCCTTCTTCTTGTAGGCGATGGAAATTGATGT
>VDFB02157404.1:0-12255 GCA_007258455.2 Sequoia sempervirens | reverse complement strand
TGTTTCCCCTTTATGTAACAGTTCTGTCGTGTTTTAAGTGATTAGGCGTCTTGTTTTAGGTGACTTTTTAGGGAAGTTCCAACTATTAGGTGATTCCAGGAAGTCTTGTCCTAGGTGACTTAGGGAAAGTCTTGCAATAGGTGATTAGGAAATGTTGATGACTCCGATACCCAATGGATAAGGCACTAGTCTATGCTTAAAAATCCAAAGATTCTTTGGTTCTCCTATGCCATAAGTATCCAACATGGTCCCTAGACAGAGCCAAATGTTGTACCCCAAATTAAAAATTTTGCTACATAGGCATTTTGAAAAAATGGTAAAAGTCTTGTTAAAATTGTCAAAAAGGTCAAAATTGGGAATTTGCATGTCTTGCATGAGGGTCAAAAACTCAAAATTTTCAAACTATGACGATTTGGGTCTGCTCAGAGCAACCAAGTCTACAAAACCCATATCTCAGTTTTTCGGCCTTAAATTTTAAGAAAATTTCTATTTTTAGAAACTTTCTAAAAATAGAACTTTTTCTAGGTTTCTCTAGGTTTCTTTCAAAATGGATATTGGCAAAATTTTGAAAAAATAGAAAGTTTGGCTTCTAGGGTTCAATCTGATTTGATTGTTCGAAATCTGTTACACCTAGGATCGGCCCCGCCTCTAAGACCCTAATCATTCTCTCATCTCTCACTGCCTCCAGACGGGGACGAAGGGGACGCCCCCATCCTGCCTTTGGAAACAAGCCAACTAGTAGGAACGGAGGAACGTCTCCCTACCCTTTGGGATGCAGAAACGCCCCCAGTCAGATGAGCTGAAGCTAGTCAGCCCTAAGTGAATAGGGAGCCTCCTAGGTTAAAAAAACGCTTAAAAATTGGATTTTTATTATTTCGTCTTCCTTTCTATGGTCATGCGAGGCCCACTAACTCTCCCAAACCTAAAATGTTTGCCTAAATGCCAACTTAGTTGCAGTTCATAGTGCCTTGAGACTTTAGGATTGACAAACTACTGAGTATCGGCAGACTCCAACAACACGATGAGATGTTGATCCTGAGGATGTTAGGAAAATTGATGAGGAGGTGCAACCAGGATTGGTCGGGCTACCAATGGATGATCCACTCTTGCAAGAGGATGATAATGACTCAGATAGTTCTGCGTCTTTGGATATTCATAGCCCGAATGAGGCTTAATTTCATAGATTGTTGTATTTAATATTTGATTTTCATGTTTGAACTTTTGAGACTTTTGGATACATGTTTGAGACATTTAGATATTGATAGACCATGGTTTTATTGATGTTTGATGTTGCTATGATATATTTTATAATGCTTTAATGAAATTTCTTATGCTGTCATAGTACTACTCTCGTGATTTATTTACATATTGATATTGTTGTTATCAATTATTAATTTATTGGCATCTCTCTCTCTTTCCCTCTCTCTCTATAATATATTAATAAATTTTGAAAAAATCATATATATATATATGTATTTTGTATGTTGTTGTCCCTTACCATCCCCTAAAAATTGCCCCCTAGGAAATATCCCGGAAATGCGTCCCCTGCTGTCCCCCTGTCCCCGTCCCCGAAACGCCATGGAACATAGGTCAAAAATACTTCCTCATCAGGCCAGTGCAGTCAAAATCATCAAAAGATCAGTTTTTCCCTAGTAGGTCTAGTTTTCGGGAGCCTCGAGGTCATTAATGGAGGTCGTTCAATTCCCAGGTGTCAGATTCAGAGTCTCAAGCATTGCTCAGATCAAGAAACTGCAATAGATGATCGAGAGATGAAGAACGGAGAATGGAAGTTGAAGAATTATGAAAATTGCAAAATTTTGTCTACTCTTGGAAGTTCAAGCGCCCCTACTCAGTCTAGGTGCCTAGATGCTCATGCCTTAGAAAAATTTTCATCTCCAACAGTCAAAACAATGGCAAGCACGTGGAACGAAGGGAAAAGGTGAAATTTGCAAAATAAAAACTAACTCTGCCAAGCATGGGCGCTCAGAAGGACATAGGCGCCTAGTCTTTCAAGAGGTCAGATGATGAAATTAGGGTTTGCTCATCCCAGACAATGTTGCTCAGAAAATTCTCAGCTTCGCAGTGAATCCATCAGCATAGCCATCAGATCACCCAATCAGTCGGAACTCGAGATTGATCGGAGAGGTGTAATGCCCCCTTTTCAGGATTAACCTAAACTATGTATTGAATAGATTTTCGTCCCTCCCTCTTTCTAACCCCAGTGAAGGATGGTATAATTACTGTGCCAAGGGTGCGTGAACAGTCTCCAAGTGGACTCCCTCGACGTTTCCTACCCATCTTGGGACCATCCATCAAGTGATAGAATTACCCGCCTCTCCCTCCACAAACTCCCTATCCTCAATTGGGTATTAGCAAAGGTGAGTATGCTCAAAAAATCCATTCTTATATTAAAGAAATCATAATTGCTTATACGGTTCAATAAGTTTCTGTGATAGTATCTATTAAGATCAAAGAGGATGTAAATATTTCATTCTTTGTCGAAGGATTATTCATTTCCTTCTTATCACTTCACTGTGAATGATTCTTCTATAATATATTTCTATAAGTAATTAGTGGATGTTAATATCTGTCCCGATCCTGTAGATGGATTCTATTATACTATTCAGCATCGTAGCGAGTGAATAGAGTCATTACTACTTATAAGGTTCAATAATTGCTACAAGCATCATTATTGGATAATCATAAATACTATATTATATGTATATATTGTATTTGCTCCTCATTTATGATGTATCTATGAATATTAATGTATACATAGATATATTTCATATGAACACATATATGTAATCCACAGACCATAGTTATGATAAGCCTACCCCAGAACTAATAAATATAAGTAAAAAGCATGACAGCATAATAATGTCAATAGCCACTTTGCAATTACATATCTGATAGCTATGGAAACACATATCTCAGTCTGCGTAGAACATAAAGATAATTTTCTATCAGTGATTCACTATTAATCATTTATTCATTCTCATTTGAGTATCATTTTCTAATCTGAAGTAAGTATTCAGTTATTTATTTCTGCAAATCAGAAGTACTCACCTCTTGTCGATTGCAGACCCAGCAGTTCTTTATCTTCAGCAATGACTTCTTCTCAGCCCGATGATCTTTACAGTGACTACCTTATTCGCAGTGCTTACCTTCTACATAAGTAGCTATAAACTTTAATTCAAGTATATTATAATACTTACCCTGCTTTGACCGGATCCCAAAGAATCTTCTTCGTGTTAGAATATAACCTATCCCTTTTATTTCCTCCAACTGCGATTCTTATTCTATACTTTGCTTTAACTCTGTTTCCACCAGTCGCTACTTTAAGTGTTACCCGAGGTTTATGCAATCTAATATTTGGTGTTTGCGAGCTGTAGTATCTTTCTTTCTTATCCTTTCTTTTCCAGCGATGATGCTCCTTCCTTCTTCCCATTTGGTATCGAACTCTACAATTATGATTCCTATCTTTATCATCTTTATTTTCTGGTTTCTTCAATGGTTCTTAAATCGTTCTATAGAATCAAGTCGTTCTTCTGTATTCCACCCGCGAGGATCCTTTAGCGGTGATGACTTGTTTCTCCCATGATGATTCTCCCTTTTTGACTTGCATCACTCCCCTTTCATAGCTTATGCCAGCCCCGTCTTTCCCTGAAACGTCACCACCTAGGTCGCCTTCCTCCATTTCACCCCTCCTTGATCATATACGAGGGTTTGGGGTTATTGCTTATGTTTTGAATTGCTAATTGTAATCTTCTTTCCTTTGTTTGATTATATATCTCTTTATTTTATATTCGATCCTTTTATCTTGATGTTTACATATATTAAATGTATTATATATATTTTATATTTTAGTTATAACATTATACCTATTAGTTTAAAGTATTTTATATGAATTCCAGCTATTAATATTATAGTAGATAATATTATTATTACATGATTGTATATATTATAGATAACCATGATGTAGATGGTTAAATCATTTTTAATTATAACATTATCTATAATAATTATAATTGTATTTAAATTGCAATTTCTTGATTTTGGAGTTTGATATCTTTGGTGTTGCAATTTCGGGGGACATGACAAGAGGTCTCAATCGAGAAGCAAAAGGCAAATCATGAAATCATCAGAAAATATTCTAAGTCTGGAATTCTGGGCACCCTAAGAGGAGATAGGTGCCTAGGGTTTTGAAGGCTCAAATCCAGCAATTAGGGTTTTCCAGATTAGTCAATCTCTTCAGAATCCTGTCAGCTTCGCAATGGATATCTCAGCAAATTCATCAAATCATTCAGTTGCCGGAACATTCAGATCGAATAGAGGACATAACATGAGGTTTCAAGTTTCAAAGGGTGAAAAAGAGCCAAAAAATGGCTTAGTCTAGAATTCTAGGCGCCCTAGAAGGAGATAGGTGCCCAAAGATTTGAAGGTATAAACATCGAATTTGCAACTACAGTCCCCAACATGTTCTCTTAAGTGTTGAAGCAACTCTCCAACGCAATCATCAGCAAGTCCATCAGAGTTGGCAGTCAGCAGATATCAAAGACAGAGCGGAGGAATGAAGTCAAAAGCAAAACGAAAATCTCAAGAAAATTTTAAGTCTGAAAGCCATGGGCACCCCAGGAGGAGATAGGCGCCCAAGCTTTTGAGGCCCTAAAATCAGCTTTCAGGAAATATCATTCCCAAGAGACCCCCTTCAAAATCCTTCAAGCTATCCGACGAGTCCATCCATCAATCCATCAAGATCGAAGGCAAAATTTATCTCTGAAGCACGAGCGCCCTGGTGGCTAAGGGCTCCAAACATTTGAAGCCTCGTGATTAATTAGGGTTTGGCATCTCCAGAAAGATCTCGATTCAGACAAGCTATGCAGTAGAACGGCTACCAATCGGGATCAATCTAACTCCTAATCATAAAATCATCAAGAATAGAAGACTATTAAAACTTCAAGAGCATAAAAATGGCCAACATCAGGATGCTGCACCCTGTAAACTGTATTTCATGATTTTGAGAGGCCAGATGAAGTTTTTATCAGAAATTGCCTCCAAGATAATCTTCTCAGATTCGCTCAGGCTCTGCGATGGATCCTTTTTCCATATCACAGGATTCACTGAGTGTCTAGGAATCAAAATCAAATTGAGGCTAAAATCAAGCTAAATTTAGGAAAATTAAAAAAATGGCTAAGTCCTCTAAGGGTGGCATCCAAGCTCTCATGCCTTAGACAATTTTTTCAAAATTTCAAAATTTCAAGAGAAGAGAAAAAGTGCCTAAGTTTGATGCACCTAAGTTAGGGTTTCACAGCTCTAAATTTAGGAATGAAAGCAGTTTTCAACCTAAAAACTTATTTAAGGCAGCCTTGTGCATTCATTCTTCATAATTTTTTGCAGGTGACTTCAAGGCAAGAGAGGAGAAACCAAGAATTTTTCCTATTTTCAGAATTTGAAGGCTAAAACTTGAAGAATTTTCAGATCAGCTCACAAAGAGGCTCCTTTTTTCATGCTTTTTTCATCCAGTCCGTCAATTTTCAGAAGGAGGCTAATATTTTCAAATTTCAGCAATTTGGGTTAGCTCAGTTCTTGATTCTGAACAACTTTGGAAAAAATTTCAATTTTCAAGAACCTGATTTTTGCATGCATGTCCAAGAAAACTCAGTATATTCAACATTTAATCATCTGGGTCCTCTTGAAACATGATTCTGCACAAAACCCAGCTCTCAGCTTTTTGTCAAAATTTTCAGAAATTAGGGTTTGTTGCTTTTTCAACCAGCCATCAAAATTTTCAAAAAAGATCGATCTAGGTCTTCTTGCAATGAAATTCTCTACAAAACCCATATCTCAGATTTTTTTCGAAAAATCTGCCCGTTTGACGAAGAAAAATCAGCAACCTAAATTTAGGGTTTGTGCAAAACTTGTCCAAACATAGTCAAGTTTACAGTCAACCTTCAAGATTTTTGGTATGGAGTACACTCCCATCAACTTCAAGACCAAGACAGTGCTATATCATGATTTCATCAAAATAGCTTAAACTGACTTGCATCATGTCAAACCAATGTTCAATTTGTGTGCTTTGGAAAACGCGGGCAATGTTGCAATCAGGCACCTTGGTCATTTTGGTTTACTTGCAGCGGCATCAATTCCCGTCTCAGTACAAAGTATAGAGTTTGTAATTGCTTGTATCAAGCATTACAATCCAGCTACACGGGAGATTCAAACAGTAGATGAAAGAGTGGTTTGCAGCCTCAAGCCAGATATGATCGAGAAATGCTTTTCAATACCACCTTGGGCTGAAAGTTTAACCATCTCGTTTGAAGAATGTGAAAAGGTATGGGACATGCACAAGGAGAAATATCGCAAGAAAGTTGCACAAAAATGGATGAAAGAAAAACATAAAAAATTTCGAAGGAACGTCAGGCGAGGAGAATTCAAGGATGAGATTGCAATAATGATCACCCTGCTCAACCGAATCACTGGTCGAGCAAATGCTACAAAATTCCAGCCTTGGATGTTTTATGTCATATCCCATATCATGAAGAAAACAGAATTCTATGATTGGCCAACCTTGATCAGTGATAGTCTTCATCACCAGATAACTGAATACTTCAAAATCCACGAGTTCCACATGATTTCATATCTAGTCTACCTAGTAGCCTTTCAAGGAAAATTCAGGGGATTGAACACTATAGGAACTTTAGATGTGCAGCATGTGTATAATCATTACCCTCAGCTGGAGTTCTCTGAGTCAACACATCACTACAAGAGGGTAAATGAGGCTTTCCTAATGCATACAGTGAGAGACCTAGACAACGAGTTGCACGTGCGGATTTCATCAACTGCCAGGGCAGCAATGGCGGAGTGGGCAGATTGGTTCATCTAGTTTCCTAACTTCACCTACATCAGAGTGTAGGGCTTCTCAAGTGCTCCACTCATGTTGCCAAGATATCCTTCAGATGAAGTAGTTTTCATGGAGTTCCTAAGACAAGTATATGATGTTCACACTTTCTTGCGGAATCAAAAGAAGCCCGCCTTCAATTTTCCATTTGAGTTGGGAATTTATAGATGTAGATCGTCAGCAAATGCTAAGTTAATGGGTGATGAGTTGTCTAATTTTGGTCTCAAGCCATTCAGTGAGAGACGATCATACGTGTAATGTCCCCTTTTTCTAACGGAGACTCTTAAACCTAGATCTTGCATTCAAAATATTTCTCAAAGAGACATTGGGCACATTAGAGGTCAATAAATTTCAGTAATAACAACTTAAAGATAATATAAGCGTTTCATCCTTGTCAGAGGATTATTCATTATCTCCTTATCACCCACTATGAACTATATTTTGTAAATACATTAGATATTAGTCATCTTTTGAGATCCCTAGATTGGACTTACTTATACCATTTAACAATCATAGTAAATGAAATAGAGTCTTTATTACTTTACGGATCAATGATTGCTACAAGCATCATTATGGCATAGTCGTGAATAGTATATTATATATTTATATGTATATAACGTATGTGTCCACCACCTATTAAGTATTTATGAGTCTCGATATATATATGTATATCCTTTACCAAAATATATTTGTCAACATATGAGTTATGCATATAATATGTTACATATATTTGTCTTTATCATCTATATATATATATATATATATATTAAACATATATGTTAAACTCCAACCCTTATTACATTCTTAACTTACTCATCTATCATCTTTTATTTACTCTTTTACTCTTGAATAATCTTCACGTAAATTGTGATTATTTACCTTATGACAGAAGCGACTTACCTTTCTGTCTTTATAGGTCTGCAGACACTCCTTTCCCTCTTTCCCATGACGATGCGGGTGAATGTCTTTGTCCCAACGATTGTTCCTTTCTATCCTTATCTATGCCCAAGTATAGTTCCCGACTGCAGAGTGGCACACAAGATGCCATTTGGCGCCAGCCTCCCATGACTGTCTGCCTACTCCCATTGATATCAACCGAGTATAAGTTGGAAAGGGTAATCAACGATGCAATGTAGGGTCAGTTTGAATGAGTCATGCAGTACAAGACATTTCGGCCCTTCACAGAGATGTTAATATAATTATCGGGCTTCCAATAGCTGGTTTGTTCCACCCTTGTCTTGGTCGCTCATGCAGCTACAGGAAGTTTGGTGTCACTTTCGCTGCACTGTTCCGAAGATTCATTCCTTTATACACAGGTCTAATATCTTCTACATGCCACCATGTGGCTCCCTTGTCTAGAGCAACTCGAAAGGGGAATGTGAGGGATGCACTCTCACCACAAATTCGGGATAAGCTAACCCGACAAATGATCTTCCCATGAATATCCTTTTTACCCACTTGATGTCTGCATTCCTCCAACCATGTTGATCCCTCATTCAATCACTTGCCCGATGATTAATCTTACTCAATGCTTAATATCCAATGAACACGTAATGATATGCCACGATAATTCTGATGGAATCAGTATTGGAAACATGTTTATTTGTAATCCTCTGTAAACTCCCCTCGATTTCCTTCATAACATCATCTCGTATGCTAACAGTGTAGCATTGCTAGTGACGTGAAGTCTATGAAAGTCGTGCCTTTCTATTCCCTTCATTCGTTGGCTCTTTGTCTTCGCCACAGGGTCATGACTTTCCCCGATTGCTGCTTTTGAACTGATTGCCTTTTGAAATTACCTCTAATCCAATTTATTATATGTTTAGTATATGTTACCTTATTTATTATCGATTTGAAAGCATTATTTTATATTTTCTTATTTATTATTATTGATATATGGTAATATTATAATATTACCTTATGGTAATTATAATATTAATAATATTTCTTTTTATCCCTTAAGTATTTATTATCATTGTCCAATAATTTAATTATAATATTATTTTACTTTTATATTTTATATTAATTTTATATATATTTTAATATCTATTATATCGTAATAATATTTATGATATTATTTATATTCATAATTATAATTTTGGACAATTCCAAAGGTAAAATATCAAATGGTTATTATTTTAATTATGTTTCTTAATTATCTAAATGTCTAATTTCGGGGACATGACAATATGACCCTCATGGTGTCTTCTCGTCCCATCTTGGTCAGAGCTATGCTCATGTTCCCGCACTTGAAGATTTTTGTGCTAATTGTAGAGATGAGTTTGAGGTACGAAGGCACAGTAATAGCAGTCTTACACTCCATCAGATGAAATATTGCTTGTCAGAAGATATTGAGGGATTATCCGATGATGATGGAGATGTACTTCTTCCAACATACACTTGAAATCAAATTGAGCAACAACCTCTTCCACAAGTCAATTGCTCCAACAAAGAATGCATCTCAGTGGAAGAAAGAACAAGCCGTGTCATTAAGAACAGCAAAATATTCTTAGGCCTCAAAAGGAAGAAGGCTATTCCAGTAGCAAAGCCGCCAACAATACAATCATCTCTTCCTTCTTCTAGAGCGGGACCAAAGATGAAGTCTGTAAGTCATCCTCAAGAAGATGTAAAGGGTAGTAGAACAACAAAGAATGTAAAGAGAAGGTTGGACTTGTCAAATATAATTCTTCAGGAGCAGCCAACAGTCGCAGCAGAAGTTCCTCCAGAAGAGTCCATGCCACAAGAAGAAGTGCCTTTGACGCATGATTCTCCACCATCACCGAGGTCTTCACCAATTCACATTGATTCAGAAGATGAAGAAGTTGATGAAGGTGCAGCCAAACCTCCCAGAGAAGCTAGTAGAGACACCACGTCTTGGCTTGAGAGCTCCCTGGGAAGGAAGAGGAGACCTTCATATCAACTGAACTTTGATGAACTTGACAACATTTATCAAGATGCACCTGTGAAGAAGGCAAAGAAACAAGTTCACTTTGAAAAGAATCCAAATGGTGAGATGATTATGGAGACCACTACGCCTCCAAAAGTTAGAAATATTGATGAAGTGGAGGTTGATGATTTCATCATGGTTAAGGCCAACCTCGGCAAAAGTACTAGGCACGCAGATGTAAGTTTGTTCAAAGTTGCAGCTGAAAATATTCAAGATAGAGTGCTTAAAGACGGGGAGGATAAGGTAGCCCTCAAGGCTGAAATTCGACAACTGAGGCAATACATTTCGAATCTTGTTCACAGTACTTCACAAACTACTCAGTTGCTGCCCCAGATTCTAGAGACACCAGTTGATCAACAACAATTGAGGCATTTGGTGATATATGGGAAGCAAACACGGGATTGGATTGAGGAGTTCATCACCAGAGGAAGAGAGATTCTTGCACAGCTATATTAGCTGAGGTATAATGCCCATGACCTATGCCAAGGAATTCAAGGATTTGAATAGTTGATAGTAGAGGTGAAACCTAGGCACGAGATCATCATTTCAGATTTGAATACAGCATATGACGCAACGGTTTCAAGAGAACACAAGAGACAAATCCTTGCATGGAAAGAACGTCACCTCTTCAAGGTGAGAACTTATGAAAGGATATCTGAAGAGTTAGTTGCATACAAGAAAAGGGTTGTCGATGCTTTCCAATTCATAACTGAATTTGTTTCAAAGATCCCTTGTCGGTATTATCATGATGATGGTTCTTACGCGCAATTTGATGAAGTACAAGCCAAGTTCTAGAATGTTGTTCATGGCAGTGATCGCGGCGATCCTGTTGCTGGAAAGATGAGTCAAATTTCCATGATGTCAGCAAGGTTCGAAAAAGCGGCCAATGAGGTCAATGATTTTTTGAGATAAATTGCAGAAGGAGAAGAAATCCTAGAAAAATGGAACTTTGCTATAGATAGTTTTGATGCTCTAGATAGAGATACAGTTTCCCGATTTTTGGCAGATGTTGTCGAGATTTAAAGCAATAGTCATCTAGAAGCTTTCTCCATGCTTTCTTTCCATTCTTGTCTCAATTCTTATCCATTCTTTGTGAAAGAAAGAAAACAAGTTGTAATAGTTGGCATTTCCCTATTTTATGCTTTCATAGGTTGTTAGGTGCTTATCTTGTTTTAGTTTTAGAAATAAAGCTTGCATGTTGGCAAGTCTTAGTTGTAAAAGCAAGGAGATTTTAGGGTTCCCTACTCCTCTGCTTGTGTATAAATAAGGGCAGCCTTGCCCATTTATTTTTAACGGTTATTGTAATAGAAAATTGTTGAGCCTATTTTGTAAGCAAGTTGTTTAGTTTCAGTTCACTTAGTGTAAGAGAAAGCTTGTATGCCTCTTTAGCTGCAAGTTATTGTTCAGTGCATGTGTCTTGTGTCAATGTATTCTGGTTTGATGGCTAAACTGTAAGCCTATTTTTCTACAATCCTACTGTCCCAGAAGTGTAATCTTTTGTTCTTGAGATTTGAGAAATAAAGTCTTGTGCCTACTTTGCCCTAATATAATGTCTCAGATTTCCGTTTCATGTGTTGTGCTTATATAATCTCTATTTCAGCTTGCATTGAAAGTAAGTAGATGTGCGTTGAGAGAAAGTTTATTTAAGTATTTATGTCAAAGAATCCTTCCTTGTTCATTTCTAACTCTTGCTCTGCGTTTACTTGAGAAGTTAGAAACGTCATTAGAATAGGCTTGAGTTTTATAACCTTGTGCTCTTAGCTGAACAAAAAGATAGGCAAATTAGTTTTAGTTTACTTTCTTTTAAGAAACATCAGCAAAGAGGGAGCTTCCCCTCCTAATTCAAAGAGCAGTTTATCTGTGCATAGTTGTCTGTTTCTAATCCGCATTCCAGAGGTGTGAATTGAAACGCCAACACATGACAAATTTTTTAGCGTTTTCATTTGTCTCTTTTATGTCAACACAAAACAGAACAATGAATAAGGATAAGCCTTTCTTCAAATTAGAAGGGGAAGCTCCCTTGTAACAAAACTAAACCCTAGAACTCTAAACTATTGGTCTTTAGTATTCACTACAAACAAACTTAAATCAACACTTGTCTTTTTGGTTCTCAAGAAAGGGTACAAGGTTCATCAGAAGTTCTACTCAAGATGAGAGATTTTTATATCTTTTCTCTTGAAATCTAATACCTACTACAGCTAAAAAATGCTTACACTCTCTAGCGAAAAGAAAAAACTAGAAAGCATGGGTACAATGCAACAATTGCATTGGAGACAATAACCATAATTCAACAAACAAATTAGATGCTATCATATACAAAGCTACAATAACTTCTTTGATGAAACCTGCAATACAAAGATTCAGCATAGAGATGAGGTTCTAATTTCCAATAAGAGTTCTTAGTCTA